>KZ505849.1:310542-358289 GCA_002844005.1 Limosa lapponica baueri
AATGGGCACAAACTTGAATATAAGAAGTTCCACCTAAACATGAGGAGGAACTTCTTTCCTGTGAGGGTGGCAGAGCCCTGGAATGGGCTGCCCAGGGAGGCGGTGGAGTCTCCTTCTCTGGAGACATTCAAAACCCACCTGGACACGTTCCTGCGCAACCTGCTCTAGGTGGACCTGCTTTGGCAGGGGGGTTGCCCTAGATGATCTCCAGAGGTCCCTTCCAACCCCATGTGATTCTGTGATTCTGCGCTGGGATCCAGGCACTGCTGGCAGCAAAGCACAGAAGCCAAGAAATCCCAGGGAGATGGGAGCTGGAAAATGCTGGGGAAGGGGGCAGCATGGAGGCAGGTGTCATTATTTGGATGCTAACATGTTGGTCCAGTGTGGTCAGTCTGTTCCCCGCTCCTGCATCAGTGACACACGGCTCCTGGACGAAATCACAGAATGATATGGGGTCGGAAGGGACCTCTAGAGATCATGTAGTCCAACCCCCCTTCCAAAGCAGGTCCTCCTAGAGCAGGTTACACAGGAACTTGTCCAGGACAAGTGGTGGTGTTTGCCACAGGAGCCCCCCAAGGCAAGCCAAAGCAGAGGCAAGGACATACCTGGGCGCCTCCAGGAGGACACAGTACTTGCCACTGACTGACACCAGGAGACGGACCCGAGGTGGGCTGAGGGTGAGAAAGGCGGCTGTGAGTTGTCACCTCTGAGCTCAGGGGACATGGGGACCAGGTGGGTGACAGGGTGGAGAGAGGTGACCCTGGGTGGGATCTATGCTTCCGAGGATGGAGGCTACTCGTTGGCACACCAGTGTGCTGACAGCTCACTGAGCCTCCGCGGGTGTTGTTTCAGGAGGAGGCAGGGAAGACTTGTTGAGGGCATCAGCGCTGACCCGAGGAGGGGGGGACTACCCACGCCGGCCCCCTCCCAGCTTTGTTCCAGGGGCACAGCCAGCGAGGTGTGCACGCTTGCAGCTCGAGCTGGCAGGGTCATAATCCCATTTCAAAGAAAATTCTGCCATTCAGAGATTTGATTTTGTCTCTAATCAGGATATAAACAACAAATTTTCAACTGGCCAGTCATGTGTAATTTGAAGAATGGCACCAGGACCAATTGAAGTAATTTGGTTTGATTTTTTTTTTTTACTTCTTATTTTTATGAGGTATACCGGAATAATAAAGTCAGTAGGATATAGAAACAAAAAGTCAAAACAAAAAATCAGAGCATTTCACCAGCTAATGTAAAAGCCAAACATCTTGACATCAGCAGAATGTTTCATTTCAATGGTTTTTCTAAACAAATTTAGTTCCTATGGAAAGTTTCCATTGAGATGAATTGGCAGAAAAGTGTGACCAGCTCTCCTGGCAGGGCACAGGCTGTCTCTGTGGTTATGCACATCCTTGTGCATGGAGGAATGGTACACAACCCACCTCTGAGCACAAACAGGCACCCTCATGCCTTCTCCAGTACGTTCCTCAAATTCATCACCTAGAAATCCCTGCATGCCTGTTGTGGAGCTGAACTTGAGCTCTACATCCAGCTATCTGCCTGGTACTTGTTATAATCTGGTGAATGTGGAGCCACTGAGCCAAAAACTGCCTTCAACTTGATCACTTCAAACTGGAGCAGGGTCTCAGGAGAGGTGATTCACCTGCGGTTGATGTCTACCAGACGCAGCCCATGAGAAGACATCCCTGCTGTCAGTTTAGGGCACAGAAATGAGCACATGGGCTTTGTAGCTCACTCCCTGCCAAACCAGTGCTTCCAGTCTGAGCTGGACAGAAGGTCAGGGTATGCAACTCCATCCAGCATGGCTGTGGAGTCAGTCAACATCAGGCACTGATGGGTGTATTTGTGGGTTTAGATGCCCCTCTCTTTGGTGGCAGCCTCTGCTCTGACTGAGTAACAACCATCTGGCACCCATGGATGAGGGCACAGATTTCACCCACAAAAAGCACTGGAGAAGGCCACAGCTTCCATCTCCAATCCACCACAGAGAGGCCAGCAGTGCCCCATGTGGCACAGCCCTGTGGCTGTGGTTTTCTGCAGGCTCTCTAATCGAGTGAAAAAAAAAAAAGCCCACTGGTCAGGACTGCCAAAGCCCTGACCATCCCTCCCCACAACACACACTGGGCACAAGGGCAGAGCAGGGCTGTGCTTGTTCCTCGAGCCCTGGAGATCCTTCCGAGGGCATTTCCCTGCCAGCTCAGGCATTCCCATCCACTGTGACTGGCTGCCACCCTGACCAGAGCTGAGCTCCCCGGCTGTAACGGGGCTCCTCGGGAAGGGACGCTCCTTCCCCCCGAGGGCAGGGGGTTGCTGCAGGGTTCTGGCATTGCTTGATGCAAACATCACCGTGCACACAATGTGCTGAGGTCTCTGAGCACCACCACGCTGCTCCCGCACCTTGGCTGCAGAGCTGGGACTCAACAGCAGGAGCTGGGCAGGAAGAGCATCGCCATTCCAACAAAACCTCTAAAAGCATCAGAAAATGTTCCCATCCCACACCGGGAGCAGACCAAAACCGCGAGCGATTTCCATGAAAAACCAAAGACACTCCCAAATGGATCGCCATGGCACAAAACCAGTTGGGGTGTGGGAAGGAGGGCCATGGTCTTCTCCAGCGCTGGCTGAAGGGGGCCTTGGCTGGAAGTCCCCCAGACCCCAGCTGAGCACTCGAATCACCAGGGTTTGTACAGCCTGTCCCACTGCAACTTTCCACAGTATAAATAAAAGAATAATCACTTGAATTTGAGCCCAAGTCAGTACCTTAACGAGCAGACTGCAATCCAACTTTCCCTTCGACTTAATGAATATTAATTAACTGTACACAATTGAGCAGCTCCAACAAGACAGGAAAGGCATGCGCTTGTCCTGGAGTGTAACGAGCGCTGTGCTCTCCTGGGACATGAGGAACTGGGGTCAAGTCTCTACTTCGCCGTCTTCCCCCCTCCCAGCTGTGTCCTGACCAGTAGGTGATTGGTGTTACAGGGTGGTCTGCCTCGGCCTTAATGAGACATTCCTTCCCAAACTCCGGTGACCTTTCCAGATAAGACTTTAACTCGAAATGGCGCATTCCTATGCAACATTTTCCTTCTGATTAATCAACTCTTTCATTTTTTCCCCCAACAAAACTCTATTGTGATGGAAAATTCCCAGCTGACGCAGAGGTGAAGTTGGTGCTTGAAACCAGGCTCAACACCACAGATGTTGGCTGCTGTTCTGCTGAATCCCCAGGGTGGGTGGGCACAACAGCCCTGCATTGCTCTGACACATGTGGAGAGACAGGCCTTTATCTCCTGCATCAAGCAAGCTGATTCCCAGGAGAGTGGAGACAATTAGAGACCTTCCTCCTCCTCTGTGAAGCAGGCAGGTGAATCCACAAGGAGAATCTGGCCCAGAGCAGGGCAAGAAACTCCCCACTGGCAGAGCCAACGTGGTTGTCCCCACACCCTGCCATCGCCTCCCACACAGCTGGGAGCAGAACCATGTGCTCAGGCAGGACCCCATCTGAGGATGTGATGGGGGCTTTGGGGAGTGGGGAAGGGCTGCTTCTCTCACGCTGGGGAGAGCACAGCCTCCCCAGAGCATCCATGCCAAGAGTTCATGATGCTCTCCAGATGCTCCCTCTTCTGCTCACAAAGGCAGAGATTGACACAATAAACAAACTATTTGTAAAATTCCTCAGTGAGGGCAAAAAACCCCACATTAAATGGAAACATCGATACCCCCTGAAAGAGTGCAGGAGGAGGGAGCATTCCCAGGACCTGATGTTATACCAATGGGTATAGAAATGGAAACAGGCATAGGACTGGGTTTTCTAGCAGGGCAATTCACCAGAGAATATGAAGTTGCCAGTCCCCAGTCCCCAGACAATATATTGACTTGTTCTGCAAAGGGGAAAGCAACGTGTCTGCAGGCAGCTGGGCTTGCTGGGGGGCAACTGTGCAGGAGGGAGCTCAGACACGTTCCTCACCCATCGCCACATGCTGCTCCTGCCACCGTCAGGGCTGAGCTTCTCCTCCCAGGCTCTGCCCCCTGCCCCAGGCAACACCAGGTGCCACGGGCACGTTCACCACCTCATGAGAAGGCTCTGGCCACCCAGTTTGGTGTTAGGTGATTTTATTTAAAGCCCTGCATCCCGAAGATTCATGAATATAGAGAAACTAAGTTTTAGAGGAACTAAGTTGTTTTCTTTCTGAATTTCAAAGAATGGCTCAAAATCACACCTTTAAAACGCTTGGGCACAACAAATCAAAGCAGAACCCCAAAATGGATTCTTTTAATCCTCTTTTAAAAGGCAAGGCCTATTTCAGATTTAAATCATTATTTCCAAGCTTACATGGAAGAAATTCTGGGAAAGGAACCATGGCTCCTTTGTGAGATCTGTCCTGAAATTCCCACTGACCTTTCAGCCACCAGATTGGGTCTGGTTCCGGAAAACCCTTGCTCCTGGCAGTATCATCCTACCCATAAAGTCCCTGAAACAGGACTAAACAAGGAGGATAGTCCAGCTTGTCAGGGTCTGACTTCAAGGGAGACTCTGGCCCATTCTGGCTGTTGGGTGCCTGGTACCATGTCACGGCAACGTGGCTGCTGGTTCACTGTACCCTGCCAGTGTGTATTGTCCAAGGTCAACACAACCGGTGTGACCTGCTCTGTCCGTGATAGCCCAGCCCCAGCCCTGTGTTCCTTTTCCTCTGAAACACAGCATCTTCACATACCTAGGATTCATGGGATATGGCAGGTATCCACCCAAGTCTAGGCCTTGCTATGATGAGCTCGGTGGCATCAGTTTTCTGTTTTTTCCTCATTTCTTATCTTTGGAAGCTTTTCTGGCAACTCCTGCTTTGATGGCTAGAAAACACCTTCTCTTTAACGTTCATGACTAGATTTTCTTGTGATGGCAACCTCTTACAGTTTCAATAGCCCTCTCTCTACCCAGAGTTGTCTCCTTCTGTTTCTATTCTGGAGTCACAACCCCTCACAGCTTTTGCTCTGGGTTGTCTGAACAAGTCAGACAACCCTTGAGTCCCACCTGGGTGGACAGACTCTCCATCCCTCAGCTCTTGGGAGCTGACAGTCCTCATGTTCTTTGACTGCACTTTTAGTACAGAATTCTCCCTCGTGCTCCCTCTTGGAGGAGGGACTCTTTATCAGGGAGTGTAGTGATAGGATGAGGGGTAATGGTTTTAAATTGAAAGAGGGGAGATTTTGATGAGATACTAGAAAGAAATTTTTCACTGTGAGGGTGGTGAGAGCCTGGCCCAGGTTGCCCAGAGAAGCTGTGGCTGCCCCACCTTAGAGGAGTTCAAGGACAAGTTGGATGAGGCTTTGAGCAACCTGTTCTGGTGGGAGGTGTCCCTGTCCAGGGCAGGGGGTTGGAACTCCATGATCTTTAAGGTCCCTTCAACCCAAACCATTCTATGATTCTCTTTTTATGGCAAAACCATTATTTAAATTAGTTTAAAAGTATGAGATCTCAATGCTGCTTTGAAGAATCCTACCAATTACTTCTTTCCAAACTGATACTCCTCTTTTCAACATCATGACCATCCTGTCTCTTCTAGCCAGACCCACTAGCCACTGCCCTGTCTAGGTTCCCTTCATCATCAAGACACAGCTGCAAACTGCTGCCCTATGCCGGTCAGTGATGTTGGGTTCAGTGTCGCTCTAGAGCATCTCCTACGACTGTAGTGACTAACGAGAACGAAAACCACCTTGCTTGATCCCAGGCCGATCAAGCACGACAATGCACACTCCAGCAGGAGACTCTTCCCAGCCTCCTAGTGCTGGGGGCAGGTGGAGGAGCCCTTGCAGGGATCCTCTCCTTGTGCTGAGACTGACAGCAGGGTCTCGTCAGCGGTACAGAACTGAACTGCTGCTAACAATAGTCTTCAGCTACAGACCGTTGGGAGTCGGGTCTGCAAACAGTCTCATTGCAAGTGTGGCCTACACAGGAACGGCTCCAAGAATGATTCAGAATCAGAGTTTGCATGATCCTGCCCCCGCTCCCATAGAGAACCAGTTTTCACACGACTTAGGTGGGCCATTACTGTAACTCACGTCCAGCAGCTGCTCCACTTCTCGTATCAGATAAAGTACCAAGGACTCGTGTCCAGGACTCGCTAACAAGCAAAATGTGGCGCGTGTGCGAGCGGGAAAGAGGAGAAAGGCTTTGGGTTCACTGCAAATTCCAGCCGGCTTTGCGGAGGCAGGAAAGTCTTTCCTGAAGTTATTTCTGTCTTTCCGTTCATTGCAAGGGGGGAAATGGCATTGTAATTTCTAACCAAGATTTCACTACACTATTGCTTCTTCCTGATTTACCATCCTCAAATCCCAATGGAAGTGCCTTGGCTGGTCTGGGCCAACTTTTACTTTGGCAGTTCAGGAGGAAAAATCACAAATGTCTGTGAAAGTCACCAAAATATTCCCTAAGTTTTCATCACTTGAATGAATAAAAGAATAAAAAGCAGAACAGAGAAGGGGGAGGGCTGGAAGGGGTGCAGAGAGCAAACAAACATCGTTTAGAAAAGCATGCTGTTATTCCTGGAAGTTGGTTTGTGGAAACACAATTTACAACGCCTATGAAAAGTTTGGCTATTCATACCATTCCCATTCGGAGCTGGTAACCACAATGGCAAGCTCTCCTTTCGCGTACAATTACATAGCGTGATCTCCAAACCCAAACAGCTTCACCCATCCCAAAGTGCTGGATTTCCATCTACATTGCTTGAGTAAATGAGCTGCGTTTTACACAATGGGTAAAACTTGGCACTGTAAATGAGGCCAGTACAGAAAATTGCATTTAACTTTTGTTTCCCCTTCCCCCTTCTTGCAAAAGCATAATATTTTGTAGTTTGTTTCCAATTTGTTTTCTACAAAACATAAAGGGATTCCTGCTGGTGACACGGGGAGATTTGGAAGGGGGAAATCAAAGAACAACCACTGAGAAATACGATTTAAAAAAAAAAAAAAGGTAGTTTTTAAATTTTTTAAATTGTATTGCTCACCAAAAGAAGTAATATTGGGGACACAAGGGGAAATTCCCGAATTCCTACTGATTTTTGTGATTAAACAACCTGGCAATGCTCAGCACAGGGCTACCTTTTCTGTGCCCCAAGGCAGGCAGAAGAGCTTGGGCGATGTCCAAACCTCTGTGCATCCTCCAGCTCGCTGGAAGCATCAGCACTGACACCGGGACTCCTTCTGGCTCCATCCCACTTCCAGCCAAGTGACAGATGGTGCTGTCAAGGTCCAGTCCCTCCTCAAAAAGTTTCTCTGGCATGGGATCATGCAACTAGCATGGAGAAGCAGATGGGTAATTGACTTTCAGTCTACGAAGTTCAGGGCTGTCCCCTCCTTCCTATGGCCACATCCTGGTCTCACTCGCTTGGGGGCTGAGAGCTCAGAGGGAAATCACAGAGCTTCTCCAACTGTCTTGCACTGGGTGCCCTGTCCACCTTCATCTGTAACTGCTATCTCTGGAGCATCACATTTGACCAGTCCATCACTTCGAGGGATGCTCCAGTCTCTCAGGAACCAAATCACCTTGATTTGGATGGAAATCAGACACCAGAAAAGCCCCATTTCTTCTAGGATAATCTAGAGAAAAATTCCTTTGTCTACCTTCTCTGGGCAAGCAGAGAAGTGGGGTATTACCCCCGGGGCAGCAGAGCACAGAATTTGGCTTTACCTCCTAACATGAGCTAACACTCTATGAAACAAATCAAAAGGGGTTTGAGCTCAAATGTCTCTGCCTGTTCCATCCTCTGTGTCCCTTTCCTGTTCACTAGAGGAGGACATATCTGAAAAACCTTTGCTGTATGAACGACACAGCAAGACAATCTCAGCTCCTGCCTTACCCCGTGGGTGAGGGGATATGGTCTGGTGGGGAGGGGATTGGTTGCTCTGGGGCTTTGCTTGCTCCTTGGGGGGAACACACAGCCAGGATTCAGGTACCCAGGGAGATCTCACCCCTTGGTGACTGAGCAGACTAAAGGAGCAGTCGGATTCTCCCAGACTCAACAGGTATCTGACCCTCGCAGCTTTCAGCCGGGTTCATGTCCATGTTGGCCCGTGCCTGGGCACAGGGAGGGTTGCTCTGGGCTCTCCATCACCCCTTTGCTGGCCCCGGTGTTCATCCTGAGCTGGCACCAGCCTCTCCCAGAGTCGGGGATGGGGACCACTAACCCCCAGCTCTGCCACAGGAGCGCGGCACCGCAGGCAGGGGATGTCGCTTGCCCCAGCGCTTACTAAATAAAAAGCCCTTTAAAGTGAATACCAGCACATGCATGTTCCTCAATGCAGGCTCATACTATTTAGGGACTCTGCAAAGCAAATAAAATGCCTATTACAAAATAACTATTTAGAGAAAATACTGCAGAAAGATCTAGAGAGAACTATGTGTTTTAACATGGTCTGTTTACAGTGCATCATTGCTGGTCTGTCTAGAGCTCTGCTGTAACACAGCAAAAATGCATCTGCATTCCTTCAGTGCAAAAATACTCATGTACAGACATCACAACAGTATCGCAGCTATTTTCCTTTCTCCTTGGCTTTTTGTTGTGTTGTTGTTGTTTTGGTTTTTGTTTGCTTTTTGGTACTTTCCCAGCTTCTCAAAGATTGACCTAATATATACTTGGCCCGGGCTAGTACTGCTAGTCAAATCACTGGTAATTAGCTCTGCTGCTCGAGTGCTGGGAGGCTGGTAGCTGGGGAGAGCTCAGCGATGCCTTCGTAGCCCCGTAGCCTGGGGATGCTGGCACGGAGGCTTTACGGCGCTGCAAGTAAACAGCGAGCAGCGACCCGTGTTATTCCTCCTCCAGCACAGCTCATCCCTCCCTGGGGAGGGAGTCTGGAGCTGGGACACACTGTGGCTCTCCCACTGTGTCCCAGAATCACTGCCGGAGCCCCTTTGGCCACTGGCACCAGAAAGAGAGAGGGAAAAAAGATAAATTCTGCCCTCAGGGATCTGCTCTGAATAGATGGATGAGGAGAAACACTTGCCAGCAGATGTAAGTTCAGGTATTGCAAGGAAGCAGCCAAACTCTGGAAAAACATCTTCAAGAGAGCTTTGTGTTTGGGTCATCTTCCAGGATGGATAAAGCACATGGTGATAGCGGCAAGGAAAGGTTGCTAAAGTGACTTGGCTAAGACAATTTCCCAAACACAGACATCTCCATCTCCACCTTCATCTCCATCTCCACTTGCATCTCCATCTCCACCTGCATCTCCACGGAGAGATGTGCATGTGGGCAGGCAGGAAGGCTCTGTCTCTTGATTTTAGCTAGCCTGGGGGCTGCAACAGGAGACCCTGGCGAGTGGAAGGCTTCTCACCCTGTTTTCTAGCCATGAAGCTGTTCAAACGCAGGAGACTAAGAAGCAAAGGCAGCAGAGCACAGTGTTTCCTCAAGCTGCTCCCCAGCAGCCCTCAGGGAGACACATCCCTCGCTGCCAAACGCTGTACGCCAAAGGCTCCGGCTACTCCCAGCAACATCAGAGCCAGTGGCACAGGGCAAAACCCATCTGTCCGATCACCTCCCTCTGGAGCTGGTTACGGCCCGTGCTGGGATCTCAGCAATCTGCTCTCGGCTCCTGGGTGGGAGTCAAACACCCCCCGGGGGGTGGCTGTGCACGTGGAGAGAAGCGTGCAGGGAGCTCAGCTACATCAGCCCGTGCTTTCCCACTTCTCATTTCTCCTGGCTCTATACCCCTGTAACATCCATGCTATTTTTTTCCCTTCCCTTTTGCTGGTTTATTGCTCTCCAGCCCGCTCTGGGTGAGCAGAGCACTTCTGGGACAGATTATTTACTAGAAGGTATTTGGTACATTGCTTTAATAATGAGAACAATTTTTTTTTTCAAAGCCTTACAAATATGTTTAAAATCTAAATACAATGAGGCAATGCAACACCATTTAATAGTTCCAATAATATGCCAAGCCTGAGAATGACAAAAGCTGCCAGCAGGGTGCTACAAAGCAGGGTTCAGAACCCCACCGCTTCCCAGCTAAGCAGAAACAGATTTCCAGCAGTAAGACATTTGTTAACCATTTTCAAGGCAGCAGGACGGGGCGCGGAACGAGCCCGGCTGCCTGTGTGTCACTGCGTTGCAAAATCCTTGGCACAGGCACGCACCAGCGTCCTTGGAATTAAGGCCCTTGTGAAGTCTTAAAGGCTTAGTGGGCTAATATACTTAAGATGGATATTTCCAAATATTATTCTAAGTCATTCAGAGACACCGTGTCCTGGTGCTGATAAGTGTGAATGAACATAGCTCTAGGAGCAGAGCCGGCGCGTTCCAGCAGCATTCCCTACAGGGCTGCACACAGGAAGGGAAGATGAGGTGGGACTCAGCCCCCAGGGCTGCAGCAGGGGGATGGGGACGTCCACCAAGTGGAGATGTCAAGGTGTCAGGATTGGGCCCCATAGAGCTGGTGAGGATGCTTCCCTGACATGCATGGACATCTCGCCTGGGGATGAGTCCGGCAGTGACAGCCCTGACTCGGTGCAATGAGGTGACACAGCAGCTTCACCACCGTGGGCACGTCCTCATCAGTGGGGCTCGTTAGCATCAGCCTCTGGGAGGGTGCTGGCTGGCAGCACGGAGACCAAGAGTCCAGGTCCCTCCGCACCCCCCGGTGCCACCATGCCCTCCTCAGCCCCTGCAGCCCTGCCTGGGGTGGGCTCCCTGCCACCCCAGTCCTGCCAGGCTGGAGCCGGCCCATGGGCAGGGTCCCACCGCACGCTGCAGAAGCGGAGATCCTGCAAGCGAGCGAGGCGCCACTCTTTATTTCCCCAGAGGAGCAGGATGAGAAAATAAAAGAGCAACTATTGACAGCAGCGTTAGCGAGCCAGCGGAGAGGATGGAGACCTAATGCAGTTTTCAGCAATCAAAACCAGCCACAGTTTGGTATTGGTCTCACATAGACCAAAAGTCCTAATAAACTGTTAATGGGAAAAGCAATCGTATTTATTACAGGAAAACAAGTTTATGATTACTACAGAGATGACATCATAACCCCCTGTGCCAGTTTAAACAATATTTGGAGAATTCATTTGTTTTGTACTATTTAAAATTATAGTGTGGGAGCCTATTTTAAGTGCGTGTGTGAGCGTGTATGTGTGTGTGTGTGCTGATCTGTCCATGCTAATGTTTATTTAAATCTTTTATTTATAAAATTGATGTTCCTACGCCTAAAATGGAAATTTTCTGCTCTAAAACATCTCTTAATTGCAGAAAATTATTGTATATATTTACGTTTTTCCTCACATTCACATCTGTATGCTTATCACCAGGCACGTGTGCGTACACATCTGCAGGGCGACACACGTGCCTGGACCTCTCCGCTCAGCAGCCGGTGCCACCACCCGCCCTATGCCCCCATAAAATGGCAATTACAGGAAAGTGAGCTGAAATGCCAATGCACACACCCCCCTCCCCAGACACCCACCCTGGTGCTCCTGTATCTGCCAACCAGCCCGGTGGGCAGGGGGCAACCCTGCTGCAGCGGGGCCTGTCCCCTCAGAGCCTGTCACCAGTGTGGTCCTGCATCCCTGCTGCTGCCCCGCTTAGTCCAGCCCCACAGACACCCTCAGCACAGCTCTGATGTGCCACAAGCCACCATCTCCTGGCAGGGTGAGGGTATCTGCTGGTACCAACACTGTCAGCTCCCACCTCTCCCATGGGAGAGAGATGTCCCCCTGCTTCTGCCAGCACCACTGAGCATCACAGCTGAGCGCCCTGCCCTGTCAAATTAAGCTGCCTTCCTTTCCCTTGCATGCCTTTGTAGAGAGGATTGCTCCTTTGGTGGTCCCTCATATCCCTTTGTGCCTAGGTACCTGGGGTTTTTGCCTCTCCAGCCCTTCGACGCCTCTCCCCAGCCCCATGCACCCAGCCCGGCTCTGCCCTGTGGGGCTGAGACCCCGGCCAGGATGGAACAGCCCCTTGGGGCCGTTCAGAGGCTCCCTGCAGACCCATCGCCAGGGCCAGGATCCCACTTTGACCCTAGCCATCCCTTCTGTTTCGCAGCAGGGAGGGAGCTGGTGCCATTAACAGGGGTACACCCCCCCGCGGGCAGCACTGATGGCCAACACCCTCCCGTGCCCCTGGACAGTGCTGCAGTGTGCTTTTTGGCGAAATTCCCCCTGCTTGGCTGAAAGATGAAGGGCCAGACGGCCAGAGACAGGCCTCCTGCCTTTCACCAGGATGTACCTGTCCTCCCAGGCAGGTTGGAGCTGGTCTAGACAGTGGGGCCATAAATCTGCTGGCTGCTGCTCTGTGCAGCACTCCCACCATCGCTGGGATGGAGGGAGGCAATCCCAGCACGGTCTGACAGGGAGCTCAGTGTCAAAAAAGGCTTACGAGGGGACTGTCTGAGAGAGCTGGAAGGATCCTACAGGAATATGCCCTACAGCCTCCCCTCCTGGGTACCTGGGAAGATCCATCAGCACCATGGAGCACCTTGGAACCTCAGAAGAAGGACCTACATGCACCCGAGATGATGTGAGGACCCAGCATGTTTTTCTCAAAGTTTTCAGAGCACTTCTCTTCCTTTGCAAGTGGGGAAACTGAGGCATAGCCCAGGGTGATTTCTTCCTCTGGATGATGCAAGACTTTGAGTCACAGCCTGTTCCTGCCTCCCTCCTTGTACCATGGACCAAAGAGGGGCCAGGGCAGACCCCAGTGCCCCACCACTGGGAGCTGCCATGGGGCACACTGGATCAAGGCTCATCTGAGTGCTCAGACCCTGCAACCACAGTTGTGAGGTTCCAAACAGCACCATCCCCTCCTGGTGCCCTCTCCCCACCCACCCAGCAACACCCAACCTTGCCAGTCTTGGCCAGCAAGCCAGAACAAAGGGATGCATGCAGGACCAAAAAAAAGAAGGACTCAGATGGAGTGAGGATGACTCTCTGTGGCAAGCCCAGGACAACTTGGTCTGGTGAACCATGTCTCTGGTGTGTGTGAGTAGTGGGAGAGCTGGGCCGAAGTCCCAATAGTCCGTTCCAGCTCCAAACCGACCACCATGCCCAACCCCTGTGGGTTTGGCATCCCCCTCGAGGACCCAGACCGAACTAGCTTGGTGGGTAAAGGTCACACACACTGCAGCTGAACATCTTCCTGGCAGAGGCATGATTGAAGCATTAAGTAACGTTGAGTAAACTTTGTTTAAAGGAGACAGCTGTGCAACTGGAATGAGCTACAAATGAGTGAGATTCCCAGTGACGTGTCTCCAGCTCTGCTGGAGTCTCCCACCGCCCACGGCGCAGTGCTTGGAGGGCTCTGTCCCCAAGGAGCAGGCATGCAGCAGAAATCTGGTTGGAGTTTTGGCAGAAGGTTTTGGCTCACAGTCTCGCCTCTGTTCAGAAAAGTCTGCCCAAGGGAACAGGTTTGAATGACACGCAACCACCAACCTCTGCCTCTGGGCTCCCTTGGGATGCTGCACCCAGGCAAAAACCATTCTGGAGGGAAGTGTTCTTCCAGCAAGTCAGGGTAGAAGATGGCATGTGCCTGAAACATAAACCACAGCCCACTGGGGACAATCAGACAGCCTGGGGCACAGAGACCTGCAATTCCAGATGAAGCCTTGAACACTGGTAGACTTGTAGTAGGAAGCGGCAACTTCCTTTGAAACAGCTCAGAAAACAAGTCAAGACTTTTTCTTTGGACATACCCTTTGAGCTTTCAGGCTTCAGAAGTTCCAAGTCTTTTGTAGGGCTTGGAGAACATGCCTGAACCCTGCTCCCACCCCCACCAGCCAGGAAGAGGTTGAAGCACCATCTGCAGCAATCAGAAGGTGAGTCAGGCCTGGGCAGCTGGGTCAGGAGGGAGAGCTGAGCTGGGGACTCTGAGCCTGAACGAGCTCCATCTCTGAACTGTCCCTGAATGAGATTCACCACTGAAAGATGTGGCTCATATTTCTGGGGAAACAGAGCAATCCCAGGTATTCCCTGGGAAGACACCTGGACATAGCTGTCCTGCAAGGAGTCCCAGGACAGGAAAGGGATCTCATGACCACAAAATTAATAAATATCACTTGATATTTTTTCTGAGTCAGGGTAGCAAGGCCAGAGCAGGAAGAGGACAGAAAGGGATGGACATCTGTATTGTATAAGGATGTCCTGTGACTGAAGGGACCAAGGACCCTGAGGAATGACACCGGGGCAAAAGACCTAAAAGATGCAAAACCCCTTACTGATGGAGAGAAGCTGCATTAAAGCAAATAATGCTTATGGTGAGAGTGACTACGTGGCTGAGAAGAGGATCTGGCAGAAAAGTGCACGTATATGGCCCAAGCAAAGGAAAGTGATTATTGTGCTCTGTGAGAGCATCAAACAGTGAAGCAAACGGGAAAGACCTGGAGTCCCAGGCTGACAGAAGCCCCAGGAGAGGGGCTGCTGCTTCTGCAGCCCTCATGATACAGGTGAGAGAGGGCACAGTGTGCCATGGTCCTTCACAGCCACCCATGCTCACAAGGTTCATTTGGCCTCTTTGAGCTTCCAGGAAAGGAAACAAGGGTTAATGAGCATGTTGGGGAGAAGAGGAGCCTGGGGGCGCATAGTCTGTCTGTGTGGGTGTGTTTAAAGGAGTTCAGCTTAAGAGATTCCTTAGATTGTGGTGTTATCTCTCACGACAAGGGATGGGAGCCCATCTCAAACCGGAGGAAGTCCAAGTATCAGGCTCCAGCGAGCTGTGGTGCCTGGGAAGGGGCTAGCCAAGCGCCGAGGGGGGGACTGAGCCGGGGTCCCATGCCCATTCCAGCCTATAAAAGGCTCTTTGCGTGTCAGAAACAGAATTGACTTCCACCCCTGACAGCTCCTAAACTCTAATGTCTCCTAATAAACTCCCTATCTTTATGCAAAGGAGTTGCTTCATGTATACAAGATAGGCAGAACGATGCGGCTCAGAGCCAGCCTGAACTTACAGGGCAAGGAGTGCCTTTGTACGCTGGAGGTCTGCTTCAGGAAACGTCTCCACTCCAACGACAGGAGCCTGGAAAAGGACAGCATCTTTGTGGGACCAGTAGTTACCAGGAGATCTGGGCATGGCAGGGTGAGAGCCCACTTGAGCAGCAGGCAGGATGGAAATAGCTTGTTGCCTCCAGTGAAGCCCCAGGTGGACACTGAGTGAAGAGGGTCCCTGTGGAGCTGCAATACTGAGAAGTGACTTAAGGGGAGATGCCCTCAATGGTGGATGGTAGTAGAAAACAGCAATGACCCCAAAGTGTCACCAACAGTGACTGAGCTGGCAAAGAGGCCTGAGCATCCCAGAAGAGCTACTGCAATGCTCAGTCCCTCCTTCTGAAGGGCCAAGAGCAATGCTCAGAGAACTGCTCTCCTCCACAGTGTTTCTTTTCCCCAGGCCTGTCACACTTCGCATTTGCGTAGCTTTCCTCTCAGTTGTCCTTTCTGATGTTTTCCCCATGGAGTACCCTCTCCTCCATGCCACAGGGACAGTACTTCTCCTGATGGCTGGCATAGTACCGGCACACAAAAAATTAGGCACCATCTGCCTCTCCTTCAGACTTTGTTTCAAGAATGAAAAGAAGTATACTAAAGTGTGAAGGAAAAAGGAAGGATGAATCCTGGACACCTGGGTTCTCTTCCAGACAGTCTTCCTATAACTGTGGCCGTTTTAGTCTTTGTTTTCACAGTTATAAGAGGAGGCAGTGACATCTTTCTGCCAAGGGCGGAGCTCAGCGGTGGAGAGATGTAGGCTGGTGGCATCTCAGGACGGAAGTTGGGTTCGTGCTTGCCCCAGCTGTCTCCATCCTGGACACATACAGGAATAAGACCTCAGGATCACAAGCTTTGTCACAAACGCTACCAAGCATCAAGAGCCAGGTTGTTTCCCTCTGTCAGTTTGTAGTGACAGGCGTAATGAGTTGTTCCTCAGATGAGAGCAATGTGGGAATAATATACCACCGCAAATCGTCATTCAAGGTCAATATTATGAACTTGCCAGAAGATAAGCCATACCCTGAGGAGGGCAGCCACAAGGCACAGAGGTGGCAGTGTCCACATATGGCTGATGTGCCAGGAACCACATCATTCCCCACCGTCTGACAAGGCAGTGGGGGATCAGCCCTGCCATGACTGAGGACCTCGGCTGGAAACAGCTCCCAGCCACAGTCCTGTCACTTCAGCAGCCCACAAACAGTGACTGATGGAAGGGACATGCAGCCATTGCTGAATCCCTTGCTGGCCTTAAATATGGTTTGAATACACAGGATAAAACCATGGGGAGTTTTGTAAAACATAAATAGGGTGAGTTAGGTGACCAAAGTGTTCTCCCCATAATCATTGCTGCACTTCATCTCACTACTCACTGCCCCACAGACCCATGAAACTGGAGTTTTATACAGAGTATCGCTTTCTGAAGAGGCACCAAGAGGAGAACCTGTCACCACTGCAGCCATGGCCCCTCCATGGTCTCTCGCTGCCACACACAGCTCATCCTCTCCCTGAAAATGTGTGCACCCGACTTCATGTCTCCACTTCTCCACCCGCAGTGTCTGGTCACCAGGGTGAGTTGTGCATTGACCTGTTTCGAAGCTGTTAACCCATATTGCAGACACATCTCAGGGCTCTCCTGGATCACCCAACTCCACACAACTCCCTGGGGCAGTTTCTTCAGCCTTGAAGTCAATATGTGACTTTTCCCCCGACTGCAGACACTGAGAAGCATCAGCTCAGGTTAGCGAATGGCATCCCCTCTATAGGGACATTCCCTCTATAGGGACATTCCCACGACACTGTGCAGAAAGCACGGCTTCTACTCAGTGCTCTGATCCCTACCTAAGCATCAGCCCTTTCCCTGCAGCAAGCCCACTTGCATTGACTTCCCCTCCTCACCAAAGTCCCTGCTCCTCTCTGGCTGGCACAACATGCATGCTAGAACCCCCCGGAGGACAGTTTTCAGCTGCTGGATGATGAATCTTCTCTGGATGAGCTCTATCTCCCTCCATACCTCCAGCCCTCTCCATACCTCTCCAGGAGCTATGGTCACCTGCAAGTGTTAGCAGGAGAACTCCTCCACTACTGGGTCAATGAAGCAGTGCTGGAACCTTGGCTAAATAGTGACCCATGCAGACACACCCACACAGCACTGCTCTGCACCAGAGTGACCTGCTCTGCTTCACAATCACTGCTAAAACCACAATACCACACTCCTCCTTTTCAAACTGATATACATCTGCGCCAGGGTTCACTGAGCCCAACATCCCCCCACCCCAGCCACAGTCGGTCACTCCATCCCCTTCCCTGGACAGGGAGGCAAGGTCCTAAAACAGCACCTGGTAGCCAGGACTGGGTAGCCCTGATGGTGTTCAATGCCACCGTCTCTCCTTTCACCCCCCTGTAGCTCTTGGCCCCACAGGGCACCGCAGAAGCTGCCATCAGCCAGGCACTCAGTGCCCCATGGCTGCCTGGACTGCCACGGGCGGGCTCTGCTGAAGTGCTCCTGGAGAGGGCAGCCGGGGCCAGCAGGAACCCACTCAAGTTGTGAGATGTGCTCACTGGCAGCCAGCAGACAAAATGTCCTTAAATCTGAAGTCCTCTGGGGAGAATAAATGCTCTCCATCTGCTGGGACGGCCGGGGTCTGCTACGCCGACCCACACTGACCTCTGCTCATGGCCTTGTCCCAAGGCTTCTTGACACCAAAAGGCAATCAAGAAAACCCAGTGTGGAAGAATAAACACAGCCCATGATACCCAATTTGGGCTCCCAGTTGGACACTGGGAAGGGCAAAGAAACTTTGGGTGGATTTCACAAGCCTTTAGATAATTTATATTGGGACACTGGGGTTAGTGGCTCTGGGCACTGTCCCAGGCACCAGGGTTAGCCGGCTCCCACCACTGTCCCAGGCATGGAGGTTACACAGATCCTTGTTTGCCAGGTCAGATGCCGAGCCTGCCCTGAGGGCTGATCCAGCATGACTGACCAAAGGCAACCTGAAGCTGCAAGAAGTCAGGTGTGGGGCAGGAGAGAAGCAAGAAGCAGCAGGCGGATGCTGGTACCCAGAGCAGCAGAAGGTCCCCCCATTACTGGGGACGGGGCAGGGTCAGTCATTCCCAGGTGCCAGATGAACACCATGCAAGAAGTTGATGCTCAACCACTTCTGCACCACAACTCATCAGCCTCCTGGGCCCACTCCTGGGGAGGAGCTGTTGACCTTCACGGGCCCCCATCCCACTAGCATGGTGGACATCATGGGGCTGGTGCAGCCAAAGGTGGCACATCGAGTAGAGCCTCGAGGAGCTCCTCACCCCACCCATCACCCCCAACAAAAAGCATTCTTTCCGAGCACCCCAAGAGGCTTTCTTTTGCAAACCCTTCCAGATAAACCCAACTTATTTAGCTGATAATATATAAACAGTTTATCAGCTTTGCGCATTTGCAGTGCAGCGGGATGGATGTTTTTCTTGGAATTCTGTTTGGTCATAATATTTAGAAGAGGGCTCTGATAGCAAAGATAAGCAGCTCGCCCGCAGCAGATGGCTCGCGAGACGCTCAGCGGAGCCAACATTCTGCAGGGAATGAATAAACTTGTAATGCAAGTTGTTTGTAAGTGGTTTTAGCTAAATGTCACATGTAAGACTGCACAGACATGCTCTGTCCAAGGTGTTTGAATTTATAGGAGCAAGGATTCAAAGTCAGGGGCCAAATTTGCTTTTAAACTTCCTTAAACAAACGTACAGAGGATAAAATACCTCTGGATCTGCTCTTTGAGCAGGGGTGTGAGCAAGACATGTGCAAAGACACAGCCCATCCTTCCCCATCAGGTCCTTGCCAAGGGGCTGTGCCTGCCACCATGCCCAGCACAGGCTGCCGGGGCGAGACAGGGCACCGTGACCCCTGCTGAGATCCCCCTGGCCCCTATCCACTTTATGAATGACCTTCATTGTGTCTGGTTCATTCACCTTCCTACGTAAGGGGAACAGGGAAAGACTCCCTTCCAAGCAAGTACCCAGCGAACTCTTGCTCTGTCCCCTCTGACCGGGCTGTGCCTGGGTCCCAGAGAAGCTCTGGGCAGCCGTGCACATCAAAGGTAACCAGGAGCTGAGCTCCTCCGTGGCAGCCATCTCTCTGGCCCGTGCTGGAGAGGTGCTCAGCAAAGGGGACACCAAGACACCCCGAGCTCACAGTTCTGCAGAGGCAGGAGGTCATGGCAGGAGCCATCTGGGCTGTCCTGGGTTCGCAAGCCTTGCATCAGGGCTGTGGGCATCCTGAGGGTGGGCTTGGTGCTGCAGAGCAGGGCCAGGGCTTGGGCTCTGCCTGGAGCCTGGGGACATGCAGTCCCCCGCTGCCACACCACCAGCCTTAGCTGTTCTGCCAGCCCTCATCTGGGGTCTCGGTGGGTTTCTCTGCCAGTTTCACCCGCACAGTGCCACTGCGGGAGCCAGCAAAGGGTTCAACACACCCTACTTCTGGTCACTGGGAGCAGTGGTGGCTGTCTAGTGACTGCCCACCCCATCATAGTCCCCCAAAACAGAGCTTTCCATGGCAGCGACTCCGAGTACCACAGTTTCCAGTGCGTGCCTCCTCAGCACAACCTCCCCTCCCCACCTTTCAGGGACAGCGATGCTGTTGATCTGCGAAAGCCGTAACTGCGGGAGACCACACCAAAGAAGATGCCAAACTCCTGCCTCGCAAGTGAGGGGACACCTTGGGCAGAGCTGCCTGTGTGCTGGAGAAGGCTCTGTGGGGCTGCAGGCACAAACCAAGCTACCCGGGGATGGAGCCCTGCACCTGCACCATGAGCGTGTGTCCCTCCTGGTAACCAGATGTAGGAACAGGTACCATGAACACTGCCACCAGCACAGCTGCTGATGCCCCATGAGCAACAGACTGTCCCTCACCCGCTACACACCCCTGGGGCCACCCTGCACAGGAAGATCAAGAGGTACCCTGCTTCATCCCACCTAGCTCTTCCTAGCTGACTCCGCTCCACAGATGCATGCAGCACACAGTGTGCTAATAAACTAAAAGCAGTCTTTTCACTACAGTCTGGAAGGAAAAACACACAAGAGATGGTGTTAATATGTATTTTTTCTAGTTTTTTCTTTAAAGTCTTCTGCACAGCTCAATAAAGGCAGGCGGACAGTCGTTCTCCTGGAGACCCCATACAGGCTGAGCCTCGTACCAGAGTATCTGGTGGAAAATCAATCAGCACCAATTGCACGAGCGTTGCTGCCTGGAGGAGCTCCACTGAGAGGCTCCTCTCACAAGTCACCTCCAGACCCAGAGGTGACTCCAGGACTGGCTACTCGGGATTCAGATGAACATACACAAAAGGAAAGAGGCTGAAGCCAAGGAACATTTGTCTTACCCTGTGTGGCATGAGTTAATGGACTTGCTGTTTCCAGCCCACTCCATTCATCCAGCCTTTGCCTTCCAGGTACTAAAATGTCACCCAGGTCACACTGCTCCAGCATGTCCTCATGCTAGAGCTGCAGAGAGCTTTGTTTCCAAAAAAAATCAGCCTTCTGCCCCAACATAATAGTGTTGGGCTTCTTTAAGTGCATCTCCTAATTGTCTAGATTTATGAGGCCTCTACTGAAATGTTGAAGACAGCATTTAGAGTCCCTCAGTTCTTGTTCTGTTTAATTCGTTCCCTTTTTCCCCGGGTTGCGATTCCAGCTCAGCATGTGAAGCTCTGCCATTGCCAGCAGGCTCCTTCATTTCCAAAATGAGGCAGATCGAAATCTCTGTGATTCTGTTCCTTTCCCTCTTGTGGTCTCTCTTCACCTTTTTTACAAGTTGTTTCATTGGCAAATTAACCGGGGGCTGGGCACTCCGTGCACCCTGCACACAGCCTGGCACTGGGGATGCGAGTTCCTCTGGCCAGCAACAGTGACTTTCTTGTTTTCCTCAGGAGGACATCGTATTTGCAAACCTGTATGGGCTTAGTGTTAGGATGCATTCAGAAAACTTCATCTGCTCTGCGAGCTCATCAGTAACATCAGTCCTACAACATTATCTCCCCACTTCATCCTCATGGAGTAGTTTCTCTTGACACAGCTTAATGGATGCTTACACTCAGGATGTAGGTGATCCATGATCCTCCTCCAGAAAATGTTTAATTTTATTAATCAGAAGGATTTAACTGAAGTAATGTGATCATTTTATGTCTGAACAGAGATTCAATGCAGGATGGTCATGTACCTGATTCCTACTTGTGCTTAATTCTTCTGCACTTTCCCAGACCTTCTGTTGCAGTCCAACTCAGGTGGTGCATCTAGACCTGGTTATCCTACTCTGGTCCTTTAGCACCTCTGCAAACCAGCCACCAAGAAGTACCCTTGCCAGCTGCAGCTGATGTGGGTGGCCAGAGGCACAGGCTCTTTTGGGACCAATGAGTCTAGACTCTGCATCAAGAGAAGACTTCCAAGGTCCTCCAGCAGACCATGGACCCTGTCTCTACTTCTCAAGGAACAGGAATCATGACCTGGAAACTTCAGAGCAGTAGAAGAACCAGAAGCTGAACCAGCAGCAGAGCAGAGCTCAGCTGCCCCCTCCCCTGCCCCATCAGGATCCGTCCACAGACGGGGCCCTTCAGAGCTGCGCCAGCAGCTGTTGCTCTCCATTGAGATGCAGCCATTGAACAATCCCTCTCTAATTGGCATTGTTTGTTAAAAATAAACTCCTCCTGCTCAATGAAACACAGCCAGGAAGACACAGCTCCCCCAGGGCTTGGGCTCTCCAGCTGCCCGCATGCATGGCTGCAGTCCTGCTGCAGGAACGCCCAAGCTGCTGGTGGTGGCACGGGCAAGTCAGTCCTTCATTAGCTGGGTGAACTCTTGAAGACTGTGACTGCATGTCCTCCAGGCGCCAGCTCTTCCACAACACGTGGGACAGCTGCCTTGGCAGTAGGTCATGAGTACCCAGCACAGAGTTACTCCCGCTCTACCCAAGAGGGAGTGTCCCACGGGTTTGGGTCCATCCTGGGTGGTCATGTACCCCCCCACACACCCAGCAGTAAAAGCATGGTCCCAGGCAACCAGCACAGAAACACTCCTATCCAAACGAGGGGAGGAAGGCAGATAGCAAACTTCATATGCTGAATTTTCTAAAACTAACTATAAATGGTAAAAACTCAAAGTAGTGCTTTCTCTGGAGGTTTTCATGCAAAATAACCCCAAGAACGGCAGCTTCAACTTTTATTCGGATGAGAAAACATTCTTTTATTTTGACATCATTTTTGTCCGTTTTTATCATAGGGATAAAGTATCTTTTATCTGGACATAATGCATCAAGTTGCAGAGTGAGTCATAAAGTGAATCTATACAATTGAGCCAACGTGCTGTGCTTCGATGAGGACTGGCAACGTCTAAATGTCACACTCAAGGTACACGGCAATATACAGGCATCTCTGCTCTCCAAGCAAGCAGAGTCTGCTTTGGTTGAGGTGGCTGAAGAAATCGTTGGTGTCACCTCGCTCACGTGGGGTTGTTGGAGAGCTGGGCATGGACCAGCTCTCATGAGCGAACCTGTCTCACACCTACTTAATTTGGCAGAGATGCGGAGTTTATCGATCTGCCGCAGATTTCGTTACACACACTGACACGTAGGCAGGTGTGGGAGCTGCTGTGGGTTGATGGCTGATGCTCTGTCAGCGAGGACCAAGCAGAGTTTCCATCCGAGGCATTTGTGGGCTCCCCGTGTTTAGTGCCAAGCATTCAGCAGACTAGCTCGGGGGCTGGAAGCACTGGGACACAGTCCCGTGCCGCTTGTGTGGGAAGGCAACCCTTGCACAAACTGCAGAGATGCGCCATAAATGTAAGAAAGCAGGAGGAAATAAAGCCTCGTTCCTTCCCAGATTGCTTCAGACTCTTGGTCCAGAGCCACCCTTGGTGGCAGATGTGTCCAATATCTGTTCACCTTTTTTGGCAGCAATGGGGACATCCATGCACCACATGAGCTCTGGAGTGTTGTCATGGACAGCCTGTGCCTATCAGGATCTAACCCTCCTGTGGGCAGCAGCCACGTCCCACCTGTTCCTCATCCTGGACAGGCTGCTGAGCCAGCTAAGGGTGAGGAGGAAGAGGGTCCCAAAGTACTACAGTACTTTATGTCCCCGGGGCTCCCTGCACCCATCTTTTGCCACCCTGCAGGGTCCATGGCAGCAGACAGGCAGGGCAGGGCTGCACGGCATGTCTTCTGCTTCAGGGGAGGTGTCACCACAGCACCCGGCCTTCCTTTAGGTGAGCCCCCAAAACTCTCATACCAGGAAGAGGACTAAAAGCAAAGCACTAATGTTACCAGGTTGTGCTTCCCAAGGGCAGGCATGCCCATAACATGGGCAAGCCTTCAGAAAAACCCATGGTTTACTTTGCATGATTTGTCTTGTCCTAAGACCAAGAGAAGTAGGACAGCTTCCCAGAGCAGAGGAGGCTCAGTGCTGGACACCAGCCATTCCTCCAAAAAGCTCAGACCAGCACGCCAGGGGACAGCGGTGGGGACAGTCCTCCCTCCTCACCTGCCCAGCCAGACCTCACCATGCACCTTGGTGGGGAGCAGGATGCAAGATGGGCACCGAACTGTCCTGGAGGTGGTAGAAGGACTTTACTGCTAGTGGCCAAGTGCTGCCCTGGGGGAGATGCAGAGCTAACACAAGCTGTCCTCCACTGTCTTGCTCACCATGTGAGGACCCATCCTGCTCTCCTTGCTCTCCTGGACACTATCAGAAAAAGGCACTGGCACCTCTGCAGGGGACAGTCATTCTTCCTAGGTTGGGAAATTTCAGCTTTGCTCTGCTCCAGCTTCCCTGCCCAGCTCTGCCCAGAAAACAGGCTGTTCTGGGAGGCACTGGTGGGCAAAAAGTGCCCATCATGGGGAGAGGGCACTGCACCAACCTGCCCAAGAGCTGCCAGTTTGGATCCCATGAGCCCAGGCCAGAAAGGAAAAAGACCTGGTCTTTGTCTCTGTGTGTTGTTATTTCCCTGTAGAACCTTGCCATTAGTCAAACAACAGAGGAGGACACGAGAAAATAAACTGACTTGCTTCTAGCGCTGAACCAATCCAGCCACCTAAACATGGGCGCAGGGGCTCACAGAGGCAGGAGGAGTTTATTAATGAGTAGGTGAGGGCTGAAATGAGCTCTGCTGATCTAAAAGCAGCAGTTGAGAGCTGCCTTTCTAGAGATGCCAGTGAACTGCCTTTGGCTGCTAAATGAGAGGAGGGGTTTGGGGAACACGGGGGGTCAGAGCTGTGGGCACCAAGGGCACTGAGGCCAGGTTGGCAGCAGCATCAGCTCTGACACTGCAAACCAGGACCAGGGCCACAGCTCGGCATCCCTAGGTGACAGATTTCCTCCAGAGAGGGGCACAGCCAGCCATCTCCTGCTCCTCCAGGGAAGACAACGTGACTCAGCTTTTACCCACCCTCTCCTGCGAGGGGTCTTTCACTCCCCAGGGCCCTCACCCACCCCCTCGCTCAACTCCTACAAAGCTGTTGGATTAAAATTCAAAGGTGAAAGCACAGCAGGAAACGCTTTGATACCAGGATACGGACCAGCCGAGGAATGTTACAGGATTTTTCCGTGGCTGTTTCTTCTCAAGCATGTACACAAACAGCACTGGGTTATGCAACTTTACATCGGTGCCTTTCAGCTGCTCCGGGCAGGGCAGAAGCGGGCATTATTTAGAATACCCCTCTCCCTAAATCAAGCTGAGAAATGTGCACTGGCACGAGCAGCAGGATTTGCAAAGTGTGCCAATTCCAAGTGTTCCCACTAATTTGTACAGCCCAGCATCCTTCCGAGAGCAAGGGAAACTCTGAAAGCCCATGGCAGTCTAACACTGTGCCGTCCGATGGGACTATATGTCTTGAGGGTGGGTGATGAAGTCCTTGTGGTTGTGGCCTGCTTGGCTGACAGCATGGCCTGGCCACATGGCACTAATAAATGCACACCTTATAGATGTGGATTCGCTTATCCTGGGGAGGCAGCTCCCCTTAACCTTCCCACAGATGGTCTCCTTCCACCCCTGTGCTCAAGGAACACCCCACTTCTACTCATTGCTCCAACAGCTACAGGATCCAGTTATGCTGCCATGTGAATGGCAGGAGACCTCAGCCTCAGGCTGGAACAAAAGGGCATGGGAAGAAGGACACTCCATCACAGATTCTTCCCACATACCTGATGTTCAGGAACTTCAGGCCCAGACAAAAGCATGTCTTTCAGCTTTGAAGATCTCAGCTTTGCTGTCTGGCCCCATGATCTCCTTGGGGTTGAGTTGCGGGAGGGCAGAGGCCACCTAGTTCTGGTGTTGGGGATCTGCCAAAGGTGTATGAGTGCCCCGTTCTCAGCGACAATCTCAGCTGGAGGCCCCCCTTCCAGTGAGAAGGGGAAGGATGCTATTGAGGGAACCAAACATCTCCTCTCTGAAGACACAGGCTCTGCAGAAAGTGCAGTCCCAACGTGGGTGTTTGGTGGAAGGACCGTGCCTACAGCACTCCTCACGCTGTTCAGTAGCACTCACATCTCTCATCCTGGAAATCATCACTAGCAGCTTGGAGTCATCATACTTGCAAACCTCTAGAGGGACCGTGGGAGCTCTGCTGCCCATGCGCACTGCAGCCCCCACACGTTTGGCTTCCCTCCGTCCCGAAGCTCCAGGCAGGAGTGGGACCATGGCTCCCTGTGGTTCCCGAGGAGGGAGCATTAGTGCAAGCAGCTTCTGCAGCTTCATTGCCACGGGGCTGCTGCTTTCATACTGACCCAGCAGAAGAGCTCGGCTGACGTTCCTGCACGAGCTGTGCCCTGAGCGCAGACCACAAGAGCTCTGCTGGCCTTAGGGTGACAACCCCCAGGCGAGGGAGGAGACCTGGGCAGCGCAGCGTCCATCTGCTGCTGCTTCAGTCCGTCACCTCCAGCCTCTCCCCGGCACCCTGCAGCTCACAGGATGTCCCTGCAGCTGAATGCAACCTGGGGGCTCGATGCAGGCACACGCAGCACAGCACGAACACACCGCAGGCTGCATTTCCACCCCCTGCTTCCAGACATGGCTGCCCTGAAGGAACAATCGACTCGGTGGATGTCTGAGAGCTCAGCGCCAGACTGGGTGGCAGAACCAAGCCTGGTGCTCCCAGCCAGCCCAGCCTCCTGGGGACCGCACCACGCTGCCTTGGCTTTTATTTTTAGTTCCTCCTTATCGCCCGGGAGGCGGCTGCCAGCGGCTCCCTTCAGCGCAGCGCAGGAGAGATGTCAGCGCTGGCAGCGGCCACGCTGGCAGCCGGGCCAGCGGCTGGAGAGCCGGGCGAGCGTGTGCCTTGCCGGGGAGCAGCGCGGAGAGGGGCAGCCCCGAGCACAGGCAGGAGGGCTTCCCCGCAGATCCTCGTCCTGGCCGCATGCAGCACACAACCCCTAGGAAAACACGGGGTTCGGCTTGCAAGCGCTGGGGGGAGAGGCTTGAAAAGCATCCATGTACCTGTGCTCATCACTAGCAAAGGGAAAGTTCCCCGACTCCTGGCTGCCGCTCTGGGATTTGGGATGGGGGATTGTGCCCCAGTTTTGCTGTAGGTAGAGCTGCCAGCCTTTTTTGCCAAACTACGACTGTTATGGCCCTGGCTCTGGACCACCCGCCTCAGCCGAATCCTTGGAGGAAGGTGTCTAGCACAAGCTGGGGAGAAAACACAGAGAGGGATGAACCACCTTTGGCTATGTGGCAGGGACTCTTGGGCTGTGATGCACATTCCCTGGAGGGCATGGTTTGCCCTAAAAATGATGTAGCAAAAACTTTCCCAAATAAAGGGGTCATCCAGACCCCTAGCCGTGAGCAAAGCTGTCTCCATAGCACACTGGTAATTAATGAAGAGAAAGGGTATTTCCACACAGCTGAGGAAAGCACAGCACCAGGCAGGCAGCACGGAAAGATCAGGGCTCTCTGGTGGGAACACGACTGTATGTGTCAAACAAGCACCAACAGGACTAACTGCTGAGGGCTAGTGGGGCTTTCAGCGTGGGACAGAGATGGGAGAAGCAGAGTGGGAAGCTCAGGCTGCAGCTGGAGCAGACTTCACTCTGCCACCTCCAGGCAGATGAGTGCTGCAGCCTGTCCAGAGAGCAGAGGCGAAAGGTGCTCTGAAAAAATTAACTACAGCCTGGGATGGTGGAGGAAGGAGATGCAGCCCAGTGCTCTGGACCACCGCTCAGCATGCAGGTGCTGTGCAAAGTCCCAGAACGCACCGCAGACCGAGCACTGATGCTCTGCCAGGTGCCAAGCAGCCCTGGCCATGAGCTCTGAGGAAGGCAGGATGACAAAAGCATTTCAGAAAGGCTCAGCTAGCTTCTGCATCACCTCCTGGACAAGCTCATGAAAAGCCATCTCCTCTATCGAACACATCCTGCTCTGGGCCAGCATGAGGGAGGAACAGAGAAAGCTGAAACCCCACTGAAATCGCAGGAGGTCCCTTGTGGTTCCTGGCTCAGGCTGATGCAGATCCATTTCAGCTGAATGCAAGATTATCTTGACAGCTTGAAAGCTATTCTTAAACGTAACTCGTGCACAAAGCACTACGTAGCGAGGGGAGACACTGTAAATCACCGCTTGGTGGACATGGGATACCAAATAAGTGAAGAGGAGATAAGAGACCATAATATAGGTGTGACTCACTTTGACAAATGTCTTCAAGATGGCAATTCAAGGCTTCATTATTGCAGCCACATGAATCAGCGGAAAAGGTTGTACTACGACAAAGACCTGGATTAATGGATGAATTGGTGGACTCAGACTTGCTACCACATTCTGCGGCACCTCACAATTCCCGCTGGAGTTAAGGGTTGCTGGGCTGATGGACAAGAGCCACGATGCCAGAACCAGAGAGGCTTCTGGGGCCAAAGTCAATTCATCCTAGAGAGAGAAGTAACTACTCCACCTCCAAGAAACAAGATAGAAGAGCTCCAGGCAGAGAGCAGATTATTCCCAACACTTCTAGGCAGCAGAGGGAATCCCAGGGTAAACAAAATTCCAAACCTTCCTGTTGGCCTGCACTACCCAAAGGTGGCAGAGGTGCAGCAGCTGAGCGGGAACCAGCAAGTCCCTGACCCCCTTCCCCGTGTCAGCCTGACCCTTTGTAACAAGGGCTTTCCCGTAGCCCTGTGCCTTGGGGAAAGGCAAAACACAGGAGGACATCTGCCTCTGCTCTTCAGGAACTGAGAGGCAAAGAGAGGAGGAGAAAGCAGACGAACTCCTACACCTCACAGCATGGCCGATCCTGCCTTCCCTCCCGCTCCTCAGCCCAGACGCCATGCTTTCCTTCCCTCTCCACCTCTGCAGCGCTGGGCATGAAAGGGGAGAGGGCAAGGAAAACGCTGGCAAGAAAGCAGAGCAGATGCAGAGTGCTGATGGAAAACTGCCTGGGATGAGCAACGTGGGGCTGGGGAGCATCTGGAAACGTGGTATCCTCAGGGAACCACTGCAAACTCTGCAGCGAGACCCTCATCCCCTCCCTCAAGAATCAAGGATGTACCTTGTGTGGGGAGCCCAGATGTGATGAGGCAGCAATTGTCCCCCACCATGGGGTCTATAACCACCCAGAAACCCCAGTGTGATGCTCTCTAGGCTGTGGAGGCAGAAGAGTGTTAGAGTCCTCAAGGCTGCTGTTCGGGAGCGCCCATGCTGTGACCTGCAGGCTTTGCTTGTGGGGTGTGAATACGGTATCAGGTTTATGTTTTCTTCACATCACTAAAAGCAGCGCTGTCATCAGCAGTGCTTGGACAGGAGACAGCTCTGATGGTCCTGGGCCTGTGACAGGAGCCAGGAAGCAAGCAGCAGTCATTTTCCAGCCTTGGTGGGGCTGGCCCTATCTCAGATGGCTCAGCCAGTCCTTTGGACCAGCCCTGCAAACCAGAAAGGGTCTTTAAATGGTGAGTTTTGAAGGTGCCAGCACCTAACTCAACTGCTTCTCTTAATTTTTGCCTTCTTGCCAGTCCTCTTGTTTTACAGACAGGGCATATCACTTTTTCTAATTGCTCAAGGACTCTCTGGCCAGGACCCGTGTACGGGTTTCCGCCATTAATAACAGACACAGAGCCATATCTCAACCAGTGTCCATCTCCCTTGCTCACAGCTCCCTCCCTTTCAGGTGTGTCTCTGCCAGAAAAGATTTGGGATCTGTGGCAAACTCCAAGGCTCTCTGAGTGCCTTTGGCCTCCTCCACTGATCTCCAACCCCAACAGAGTGACTATTTGCTTGCTCAGTGCAAGTTTATCCTGGAAGCCCTCATCGATACTCAGCCACATTCGTCACTTGAGTCTCTGCAGACCCTCTGCCAGTTCAGGTGGGGTTTCTTTCTTCTCCCTTTCCCCCCAGCTCTTAGCTCTGCTTGGGCCAGCTCGGAGAGATGTCTGGCTCTAAGCCACACATCAAGAGCTGGTATCAGATCTGGATCACGGAGTCTCTTTTTTATGGGGATAAGTTTGGCAGCAATTGGTCCACTCAAGCTGATAGCTAAAAGCTCTCCTCTCGGCTGCTTTTCCCAACCATTCATTGCACTGAAATATGAAACCAAGCCAGAGGCACCTCCTGGGGACATTTCACTCCAGGCAATGGCCTTTGACCCCATTTGAGAAGAAAAGCCCTCCACGTCCTGTACCAGCAGGAGACAGTCTACTGCAAATGCCAGGTCCTGCCCTTCTCCACCTTCTTGGAGTCTTCCTTCCTGGCACTCAGGCAAATGGACTTTCTGCCCCAGCATCTTTTCCACAGGTCTCCCATGAAGACTTCCGAAGTGGTCTTTAACACTCCTGGTGAGGTGTCCACTTCTCCTCCAGCTCCTCTCCATTCCTGGGGCATTTTTTGCAAATATGCCCATCATCTATCTCATTTAAGTTCCCCAAGAACGTTAACTCACAGAGTGGGTTATGCACACACTGAGTCAAGCCCTGGGGCCCGATAGGTTTGCACTATTAGACAAAAACATCAGCAATTGACTCAGATATTTCTTTTATACTGTCTCACCTGCTTACCGTCAATGTGTACAAAATCCTGTTTTTCCATAGATGCTCGGCATCAAATCACAGGAGAAACCCACTGTGTTCACAATCTCTAGCCTTCCCTGAGTCACTGCTCTTCCCAAAAAGTCATCTCTTAGGAACTGGCATTTTGTCCCTGCCCAACCATTGCCAGAGCACACAGCTGCCTCTTCATGCCACTGACACTTAGTGCTCTTCATTCATGTCATTATGAACAGTCACAGCAAAAATGACCATTAAGCCTAGAAGTCTTTAAAAATACTACCTACTGAAGAAAAGTCATATTACAGAAGGGAGAGAGCGGCAGCAGATGAGACAGATAGTTGTGCGCTGGACACACTCATAAGAACACAACAAAGGTTCAGGAGATGCATCTCTTCTGCATATGGCAGAGCAAATTAAAATACCACAAGCCTGACCTGGTCAGCTATGCGAAAGCTGCTCTGTTCTGACCCTGAGTAAGGGAGATCAAAGAAATTTGCACGTTCACTCTTTTTTTCTAAGTGTAAGCTTGGTACTCGTAGCTCCAGAAAGTTAGAACAGCTCACGGAGATGTCCTCGCTGGAGGAACGTTCCCTTCACATTTCTCATTCAGTGTTCCAATGAGATATTTTTTTTTCAATTAGTAAAAAAAGCAGACCAAAGCCACACTGTGCTGCAGTACTGAAAGTACATCCTGATAATTCAGAGTAAACTACCTTACAAGACAGAAGTACTAAGTCCCCAGCCAGCTATTTGAGCAAAGGAAATTCCTGGTTAAACTCCTAAGAGACCCTGCCAATGCTAGGGATACACAGAGATAACAGTCCCAGATGAGCCTGACGCTACCTTAAAACACTCCTAAAAATTCCTGAGGGGGGTTTAGCATCCACAGGCACCTTGCAGAGGAAGCATTTAAAGGACTAATGGCATCTTTCTCTCCCTTACTCTTTAGGATTCAGAATTTTCAGAATTTGTTTTTATGTGGCCACAGCATCAGAGTGCTGGTGGGAAGGGACCTGTGGACAGAGCTGCTCCAGCCTCCCCACCTGGAGGGTGGTCCCCTCTCCCTTCAGGGATGATGAAAACAGGGAGGACCAAGCAGTCGGTGGCCTCGCAGAGTCACAGCCTCAGGCAGCAGTAGAGGGCTCACCCCTGTGGGATCCTGGCTACCAGCAAGAGGGTGGTTGACATCCCCCAGGCCCAGGGATACTTCAGAGGACAAAAGCCAGTGGCTTTGCCCAAGAGGTCCCTGTCCTTCTCAAGCACCCCCAGAAGCCTAAAGAGAGAAAGAACTGGGGCATTTCTTGTTCATGCTGGAGGAGGATGACCAGACCCACCTTGAGCACATGTCCTGGGGCCATGGCTGTGTTCACCCATGGGTCTTCTCTGAGCAGGTGACAGGCAGTCACAGGACAATCTGTTAAACGGCTCCACAGTGGCCACCAGTCACAAGACTGGGACATCCAGGAGGCTGCAGCAGCTGTAGGCGATGGATCCGCGTGTCCCAAAAAGACCCTCAGGTCAGCCCAGCCTGAGGTGCCTACACCTGCATTGGCAGAGCTGAGGTGAAGGAGCCCAGCAGCAGGGTTCTAAGCGACCCTTTATGGGTTCTTTTCCCCTTTGAGTCTCCTGGGGGTGGGATGCCCTGTCCAGCCACAATTTGGTGAGCGCCAGAGTAGAGTCAGCCAAGACACAGCCTAGGACCTGTGCTCAGAGCAGGCTGGTGGCCCTCTATGTGCCTGGTGACACCAGGTGTCAGCCTCCTCTTCCCAGGTGCTTTTAACGGCCAGAGAGTGACCCACGGGCCACGCCCTTGCCCATCCCCGGGCTGTCGGCCCCAGCCTCCGGCAGCCCTTGGTGGAGCAGCAGGTCTGAGGGTTTCCAGATGGCCCTGGGAAGCAAGGGTGGCCGTGGCAGCCTCCTGCCAGGGGCCTGTGCCTGATTTGAGCTGTCCCCAGGAAGCAGGGGTGGCCTGGGAAGCACGGTCCCTAGCTCCGTGCGTTGAGCAGGGCGTGCTGGCCCCAGCCGAAGGGCTGGCCTGCATCTGCATCCTGCTGGTTTGTCATCTCCCGAGGGGTCAGGCGGCCCCCGCGGGGCTGTTGCAGGCGGACTCTCTCCCAGGCGTGCTCCGTGCCAGCAGGCTCCGTGTGAGGCCAGCGCGGCTCGCTTGCACAAGACAACAGAAAGTGATTTTTGCACTTGACAACAATGAAGTATTCTTGCGTTTAACGACAAGTATGTGCTCTCTAGACTCGATGCCTTTTGGAAAAGCCCTTAAATCCATCAGTCCCATCCCGCCCTCCCAAGGGGTGCGAATGACAATCTGCCTGTGCTCTGCTTCTGCCTGGGGGGGGATGCTCTGGGGCGAGCTGCTCATGTCCCGCGGGACAGAAGGCACCCCGAGCCGCAGGGGAGGAAGGAGGGTGGGAACGCAAGCCAAGAGCTGCAGCTTCAGCTTGTCGGAGGGAAAGAGGGAGGGAGTGGTGGCCAAGGTGGATGCTGGTGCTGCAGTGCATCTGGTTCTCTTGCTGGTGCAAGCCCTGGACTCAGACCTCGGGGACCCCCAGCAGGGAAGGGCCTTGGGGCTGTCAGCGGGGGGACCATGGGCAGCCTGGCACCTCTCACACCATGGGAACAGGCGGGCAGCCCTGTGTCACCAGAGGGCACCTGGGGAGCAGCGGAACCCTGTGGGTTGCTGGTGAATGGGGGTCCTTGTGCTGACCTGGTGCTCCCTCCCTGCAGCCACCTTGGGAAGCGTCCTGGAGCAGCAGCGCGGGCTCGGCCACAGCCCGTCCCTGGGGAGCTGCTACCCCAAGCCGTGCTGCCATGGTTAGGGAGTGCAGACTACATCATGCCAACTTTCAAAGAAGGTTTGGAGAGTTTCATTTTCTTTTCCCTTTCAATATGACCACAGGTCCTTTGAGTGAGGAGCTGGCCACGTCTGCTGTTCTTCAAGCCGCTCCACGGCGCTGTAAACATCACTGGAAAGCCGATTTGGCAGGATTTCATCATGAATTGCCACTCTGGAAATCGCAGGTGTATTTGGCAACATCTTCGTATGGCTGTGCATGGTTCCCACCTTCCAGGAAGCACACCTCGGGAACACTAGCAAGAGAACCAGAAACTCATCCAGAACAAAAGCTCAACCCAATCTAAGAGCCATTCCAGAAATTTGTCCAAATAAAAGGGGGGAAAAAAAAAGAAAAGATAAATTACACACGGGGAGCTTCAAGCCGAATTAAACTGAACATCATAATTTCTCATTGTCCTTTCTTTTTTCCGAGATCTTCCGAGAGCAGACCTTTTTCTGTGCAAACTATCCATTTGAGTGAAACCCTCTTGTTCAGCAGAAAAGCTCCTGGCCTGAGAAGCAGAGGAGGAGGAGGCAGCTGAGGACCAGACCCCGCATCCCAGGAAGAGAGGATCCTGTGGCTGGTGCCCCGGCCACCCCAGGGTCGTACATGTCTCCTGCGTTTTGCAGGACCTACATCCTCCTGCCCCCAGCTCAGTGCTGGGCTGTGGCCCCCCCTTGCCACCACGCTGTGCCCTCCTGGGGACATGGGGCTGCTGCCACCCCGGGTTATGGTTGAATCCTGGCACCAGCTGCACTGCGGGTGGCAAGCATCTTCCCCTGGACACATGCCGAGCTCATGGTCATCTCACTCACCCAGGGCAAATGAGATCTGTGGACCTGGCTGCTGCGCCTCCTGCGAGCAGAGCAGGGGAACGGCGTGGGGGTTTGCAGCGGTGGGATTTCCCACTGCTGGGGAAGCCGTGCTCACTCCTGTCCTGGAGGATGCCACACGCTCCTGTGGCAGGAACACCGGGAGACTGCCATGCGAGAAACACGGTAGCTTTCCTGCTGCTGACATGTGCTGTCACGCCAGCCCCACACCACGGGGGTGTCCTGTTGTTGGGGACGGAGCCCACCCCACAGACAGCCCCCTCCATCCTCACTGCAGGGACCTGCTCCCCACCGGGCACTGGCCAAAGGCACAAAAGCAAATGGCTGGTATTTGCATCGTGCACTTGGTCAGAAACGAGTGGCCATGGGGCACGGTGCGTATTTCAGTTCAGCTCAGCGTAACGGGGTATGAGCTCATCGTATCTGCCATGACATCACACGGCATGGTCACCCACAGCCCAGGGTATCACACAGGTGTGCACATGGGGTATATATTCCCCTTAGAACCGTCTGGCCTATAAATGCCACAATCTTCCCACACGGAACTAAAAACATTTATTCTGGAAGAGTCTAGATGCTCGTGGCTAAAGGCAATAAATACAGATTTAATTTCATAGTTAATAACCTGTCCAGGGTAAAATGCTCATTTTTTATATCGTTGCCTGCAATCTGACATTACCAACAAGATGTTGCAATACAATATCTGAGTCATTGCGCAGGAGATAATGGTATTTTCTTGAGTTCAATCTGGAGGAGAGTTGGCCCCATTAATCAGGCTTGAAAAAACGATGCCAGAGAGTCTGCCAGAGAGTCTGTCTGGCCTGCTCCGAGCACGAGTTACGTGACCCAGCGCTGTGGGGAGAGGAGGAGACTGAGCAGACCTGGATGTCAGGATGGGGGATCTCCTGGGAGCCTGTCCCACGTGCACTGGCCCTTTCTTAGGGTTAGCCAAGAGGCTCCCGAGTTTGGGGTACGAGGGAGTCAAGAGTGACCATGTCATTACAGCTCTGCTTTTGCTTTTATGCTGCCCCAAGGTTGCTGCTGTCCCACAGCATGACCAGGGTGCCTCGGTCTTCAGGGTCTGGGGAGTTCGGTGGCATGGAGGAACTGGCCAACGTGAGAGGGTCCCTCAGGTCTGTCCATCGCCAGGACAGCAGCCCCATTGCTGTTGAGCCCAGGGACAACAGTGAGCTGCAAAAGCACTTGGTGAAGCAGCTGAGGAAGGAATGTCCATTATGGACATGTCAATAAAATCTCCCACGGAGGGACATGGGCAAGGGAAGACATGAGAAAGCATCCCATCAAAGAAATGCTGCCCTAAGAAACATGTGTCTTGTAGGTCTCCTCAGGGTAGGAAGCAGAAGAAGAGAAGGATGGGATCTGGGAGAGAAGCCTGCCTGGGCTGCCTTGGGCTCTGGGAGCACCAATAGAGCTTGAAAGGTCTGGAGAAAACCAGGAGCTCTCCCAGGAACAATGGGATTTCTTTTCTGCAGGCAAGCAGGAGCGTCTCCAGTTATCCAGCAACACCAGCGTGGGAGGGAGACCTCTCTGGCAGAGTGCTCTTCAATCTGGCAGGCAAAGCCCAGGATCTGCACAGAAATATGCAATGCACTTTTAACACTGAGCTCTATTGGCCCATTGGACCAACTTGGCTGGGAATTTGCAGCGGATTTGCTTTCAGCAAGAAGGCTTTATTACAAGACTGGGTACCTCATTGTAAAAGAAATGCTTTTTCTTGACCAGACATTGCAGACAGGATGCAAGAATCAGCAGATGAGAGTCCCTGGCCTGCTATGCAGAGGTCAGAGCAGATGATTCTTTCTGTCCTTGAAAGCCAGTAAATGGTTCTGCAGATACTTAACGTGTGAACGAAAAAGTGACTCATGAGAATAAGACACGTTAACTCCTGCAATCTCACCTGCAGGGGTAGCGTGCCATGGCTGGGCAGAGCCAGGGCTGCAGGACAGAGCTGAGCTTACCCTGGGGTCTAAGCCAGAGCGGGGTAAAGGAAAGGCTCCATTCAACCATCCTCACCAGGAGGGTGCACAGACAGAGACTGTGCTGAGACCTCCTCACCTGGTCATCTGGAAATCTCTGGTGGGTCAGCAGAGACCCAACCCCCTGGCTGGAGTGGCCAGTCCATGGCGACATGGTTTTCTGTGGGTTTCAGGCAAGGAAGTGCCTGCAGTGGCCTGTCCAGCTGTATCCATGGCCACCTGCCTTCTCCTCATAGAGCAGCCTGGTGACAGCACCCTGCTGTGGGGTGAAACCCCTTCGGACGTACCCTCTGTGCACTGCCTGACATGCAAAGCCGGCAGCAGCCCAGGGAAGGTGCAGGGGAAGGTCTGGTATCTTCTCCCCAGCTGGTCTTCACCCACTTCCTACAGGACTGCATGAGCTCTCCACCACACGCAGGGAGGTTTGGCTGCTGGACCAGCACATGCCACCCAACAGTGTCTCCCCGTCTCTTCTGAGGATGGAAAAGCTGGTCACTGGTGGCACCGTTACCCTGGATCGAGAGTGAACAGTGGGAGCCGTTTCCAGGACAGAGGGGTCCTGCCACGGGCTGGGCAGCTCACGAGAGACCTGCCAGCTGTAGGCATCCTCCACAGAAAGAGTCACCACTGCTTGCTCAAATGCTTTGGCAATGAAATGTGGTTATTTTGGACACAAATTCACAATTTCAAAAGGAAATGTATAATTCCTACCAAAAAGAAAAAAAAAATAAAAAAAAAAGCCGAAAACCGGAAATTGGGTTTCCAGTGAAATCTGAACAACCCCCAAGTGATTACAGAGTTTCTCATTTTAGCTGCCAAACTCAAAATGTCGGGGAAATTTGGAAAATCAAAAAAGTTCTGGACTAAAAGGCTCAGTCTTCAGTTGCCAAAAGAGGGACAATGCCATCTTCATGCTGCTGGATTTTAGACAAGCCTCATTTTATTCAAATTAATACGTATTTTGACAAAAAACTACTCATGAAAACAACTTTTCTCAGGAACAATTTCCATTTCCCAGTTCTGTGACCCTAAAACGCATGCCAAATGTCTCTAAGAGTCAGTGTTTAATTTTATTTAACTGAAAAGCAAAATGACAATAAAGTGAATATTTAAACTGAGGCTCTGTTCTGAAAATATATCTACTTAATGCTAAAAAGATTCAGTTTCACAGAGCTGAAAACAATTATGAACCGAATCAATTGGGAGAAGGAATTTAATCAGAAAAATGTGAATGCTAAGTGGGAATTGTTGAAAAACATTTTACGCGTTGCCCCAAAACCACAATCCCACAATTGAGAAAGAAGGCAGCGTTGGTTAAAGAGAAAGACGACTTTGGCTTGAGAGGGAAGTGAAGACAACTGTGAAAAATAAGAAAACCATATATAACTTAAGAAAGTGGAAACTGATAATAGTGAATGAGAAGTGAGAAAGTTTAAAAAACTGGTAAGGGAAGCCAAGGGCTGAGGACATTGTATGGGCTGCAAACCTGAGGCTAATGAGAAGCAATTTCTCTTGATATAAAAGGAATAAATATAGCTCTTCTGAAGTCGCTGGTTGTGTTAGTCTGTCTCTGGATGGATGCACGAGAGCAATCAACAGCGACAGAAGAAAGCCAATGTTTGCCAAAGTTTATGGAAGTATTTGGCTGGACCAGACACCGGTAGGGCTGAAGCCTGGCATCAGCTCTGGGCCTCACCTCCAAAGGCTGCTCCAGCATGTGACAGATAGAGATTTAAGTAAAAGAAATACAATTAACGCTAATTCACATAGACTTATGGAAAATAGAATATGTCAAACTAAGATTCATCTTTTTCCTGAAATTACAAGTTTGATTGATAAAAATAATATTGGTGGTGTAATATACTTAGACTTCTGCAAGGCAATTGACTTGGTACTGTACGACATTTTGATTAAGAAACTAGAACAATACACAATCAACATGGCACATATTAAATAGATTAAAAGCTGGCTGGGTGACGTGTCTCAGATGCAGTTGTAAATGGGAACTCCTCACCCAGCAGGGGTGGATTTAGCGGAGTTCCCCAGGGGTCGGCTCTTGGCCCTGTGCTATTCAACGTTTTTATCAATGATCTGAAAAAATATTAAATCATCTGTGGTAAGGTTTGCTGATGACACTGAGATTGTGAGACCGGCAAATAGAGAAGAAGCCAGATCACTGCTGCAGAATGGCCTGTGTTGCTGGTTAAACTGGGCACGAGCAGATAGTTAATATACCCAAATATAGTCATACATCTAGGGAACAAGAATGCAGATTACCAGCCACACACACAAGGCACGGTCCTGGGAAGTGGTGACTATGAGACCCTGGGGAGTCTGGTAGAGCTTGAGTTGGCTGCACCTTCCTCGCACATGAAAGTGGTCAAAAAGCCACCACGTTCCCTGGACAGCAGCGCCAGGAGCCATAGAGAAATTACACTACCCTGCATTTGGGTGTCTGTGTCCACTCAGTACCTGGTTCTGGGGTGTTGAGAGACTCGGGGGAAAGCTGTGAAGATGACTAAAGAGACTTGCAGTGAGAGTTCTCCAGAGCTCGATGTACTCTGCTTGCCAACAGCAGGTGCTGAGGTATCTAGATCACACATATTTCCCCACAGAAGACTCTCCAGCCTTGCAGACAGAGCTTTACTATGATCCAATGGCCCAAAGCTGAAGCCAGGCAAACTGAAACTAGTAATATGGCATAATGCTTGCTGGCATACCAGCACGGGTAATTAACCACTGGAACAATTTCCCAAGGCAGGGTGGGAATCTCCATCATTAGCAAATGTTACATCATGCTCTGTTGCTTGCTCTGAGTCAAGCAGGAATAAATCTGGGCTGGGATTATACCTGGTAGCCAGACAAGATAATCACAAAGGTATCTGAAGGCCTCCTCATGGAAAGGAACTCTGAAAATGAAACCATCCCTCTCTCGCTGACTCTGCTCGTACTTACTGGCAGGACCAAGTCCCAGTGTGCCCATTCAATCATGCCTCACTGACAGCAAAATCTTCAACGTGGGCATTTTTCCTGGTGATAAGTTTTCTACAAAAAAAAAACCCCTATGTCCATTTCTTAGACCTGCAGGGATCTTATAGAGCAAAAGCAGAAGCAACCTCTCCTCCTTCCACGACCTGCCCTTTAGGACCTCCTTGTCCCTCCAGTCCCGTGGTGGGACTGTGTCAGTTGCTGGACCCAGAATTGTTGACCAGGCCTCCAACAGGAAGGGTCCATTGTGGTCAATTTTAGAAGGGACAAACAGTCTGGAAGGTGACATGCCATGAATTCGGGAAGGGCTGAGCAGCTGCACTTTTTACTGAGCATTGGGCAGCCCCTTCTGACGTGTCACACCGCGGCACTTGTGGCCTCTACCTCTACCCTTTACTGCTCTAATCCTTCCGACTTTTCTTCCATGACTCCCCTTTTCCAACCTCCTCCAAATTAACTTTTTACTAATAATTTTCTCCAAAAATAAGGCTTCTAATCTTGACAAGAATTCTTCGCAAACTCTTAGGGTTTTTTAATCCCAAATTAACTGAAAACTGGACTTCCTAAACAAAGGTTGGCTCTGTGTACTTCTACTGAGCTCTAACTTCCCCTGATTGTACTTCTCAAGCAGTCTGCCTTATTCTCTTTAGATGTCACACCTGACCCATAGTGCCCAAAACCCAGCTATTAACTTGCCATCTGACATCCTCTCCCATCCACTTCTTCTCTCCCTTCCTTTAGCATTGCCACCTCCCCAGATGCTCACGTCATCTTCGGTTCCTCAGCTGCACCCAACCTACCCCTCCTACCCCCACCATGTACTGAAGACTGACCAGGCCATGAAGGCTTTTCTTGGACCCCAAGCATGGGAAGAGCTGCTGTCATCCCTACTTCATGACATGTCAGGAATTGTTCAGCAAAAGAATTTTCCAGAAACTCTGACCTCTCAAAACTGACAAGGATGGGAGTCATCCTCCTCTGGGGTCAGGCTACTCTGTCACTCTCCACACCTGGGTGAGCAGGGATAGCTTCTATAGTCAGTGGTGTTTAGGAAGCATTTAATCTTGCACTAAGTAGATGTCTAAAATAGGGTGGATGATCCGCTACCTAGAAATGCCAGCTCCTGTGCAGTGAAACAGAGGGCAGGGACTCCTGGGTTCCCTGCACGTCTCGGCATGATAAACCCTGAAGTCTTCCCAGTGCCTTGGAGCCAGGAGGCCTGTGGCTCTGCCCAGCAATGGGAAATCTGTGCTGCTCACAGTGGAGACAGCTCCAGGAGGTATGGAGCCTGAGCCTACACTTTGTGAGGATGGAGACAGAGATGGTCACAGAAAGAAGCACAACCATGACTTCTTGCTCCATTTCATCAGGTCTCTGTGAACCATCATGAGCTGCCGGAAGAAGGTGTCTTGCAGAACAGCCAGCCCATGAAGGGGCCATTATCCACAGCGTCGCAAGAAGGCAGAGGATGAGGGGAGGAGAACAGCCCCTGGAGCCCTGCACACAGCATTTTGGCCCTCGTCTGGTTTCCATGAGCCCCCTCTTCCCCTGCCCGCTTGCCCGCAGCCATGGGGACGCAGCAGGGAGGAGACGGGCAGGAGACTTCTTGCCTTAACAGGGCAGGGGCCAGTCCAACCTGCAGCTACGATTGCCGTCATTCCCAAGTGGAAAGAGTGGCTTCAGTTTGCTGCGGCTGCCTATGTGCCAACACCAAACATATTTTACAACTGACCTGCAAAGAATGTGTGTCACTGAAGAGGATATGTAGCCCTGGAGAACATAAAACACAGCTGCGTTGTTTAATAGTATCTCATCCACCAGATCGGAATAACAGGAGAGGATGATCTCAGGGAGATAATTCTACCCAGTGTGTTAGCAGGACGACTCCGCTACCTTCGCCAGTGGAAGATTCTTATAAATTCACTCCTCCTGCCATCCTTTTGCAAAGGGTCAGAAGATGTACTGACAATAGCAGCATGCAAATATTTCAGAACTTGGCCACACGCTGAGCAAACACTCTGGATAGCTTCACGAGCAGATTAAAATGCCAGATCAGCGAGCAATGGTGCACTTTAAATATGCTCACTAATTTATTAAGTTTATTCTTAGCAAGCTTGCAGACTTCAGAAAGTTAAATTTCTCAGTGACAAATGGCCGGGGAGCTGGGCAGCCGGAGCGTGCGTGCTGCAGTCGGATGGCCCCGGGGAAGGCAGCGCAGGGGAACAGATACCACCAAGAACACACCACACGGATGAAAATCCCCAACGGAAGAGCCTGCACGGGCTTATTGTCAGGCTGCTGTGCAGCTACGGAGTACAAACCCAGGGCTCTTGGCACATCCCACTCTTCTCCAGAGAGCTGCTGCCTCCCACTCCTGGCTCAGACATCCCTTATCTCTCTCTCCAGGCCTGGCTGTGTGCTATAGGTTAACCGCTCCGAGCACCGCTCCCCGGGGCACTCCTTGTGTCCCGGCTTTAACAAGGGTCCCCTGTGCTCTGGTAACAGCAACGCTCCACTCCCAGCAGGAGGTCACCCCCGGCTGAGCCAAATGCACCTCCCCTCGGAGGAAACCAATCTGCCGTGGTCCCAAATGACAACCCTGTCCCTTTTCCCAGGTGTCCTGACCATGCTGTGCCCAGGACCTCTCCACTCTTCAACCCTGTGCTCAGCCCACATGAACCAGAGACTTGGGCTCAGGAGCCCACCAATGCCTCCTCCAAGTCAAGACTGGTGGGAGGTGTCTGAGGTGGGACAGAGCAGTTACTAGACACATCTTCAGGCAGCAGTCATGGGCCACCGCTGCCCCTCAGCCCTCTGCCTCTGTTGTTCTCCACAGCTCTGCAGACCTGGAACGAGGTCTGGAGTAGCAGAATTTCCTCAGGAGGAAGCCAAGGATGGCGCTGCTGCTTGACACATATATATTTTTGGTATCTTTCTTGTTCAAATTGAACTAAGGAGCGTGTTTAGAAACCCTTCTGAAAGTCCACGTGTCCACCTTTCACTGTCACACATCCCTGAAGATGAAGCGTGACAGCAGGACAGAGCTCTGGGATGATGTGGAGAGTCCTGTGCAGGAACATTATCCAACCTCTAGGACCCTGGCGGGACCCGGGTGGCCCCACAGCACCGTGTGCCACAGGGACAGGAGACAGTCCCTTCCAGGAGGGCCCTGAAACTGCTGCGCTGCTGGGGGGTAAAGGAGCTATGCACCTTCTTCATGTCTGGTTTGACTGCGCTGGGGAGCACCAACGCAGGGAAGAACCACAGTGGGATGGAGATGGATGCAGCCATGGGACACTCTGCTGGACTTGATGTTGGAGCCTGGTGGGACACAGGCCTGGAGCCACCCTACAGAAAAGCCCCAGAGAAACAGAGAGCATGGAGCAGCAGCACAGGGATGCGTAAGCAACAGCCCAAAGGATTTCTCAAGCTCCGACAGCACCTAAAGGATCACTTGTGTCCCCTGAACCCCGCTCGGCAGTGAGGCTGGAGGGGCAGCAGGTCGGTCTGTGCTGGCAGCACCTCGGCACTCCACGAGCTGTTTGCAATCACTTCTGCCCTCGGCCAGGCCACCAGGCGAGGGGAAACGCGTGCGGCACGGGGACAGGGGCGCTCGAGCAGCAGGGAGGGCTGATCTCCAGGGAGGGAGCAGTTTGTCAGCCTGGAGCCCGGGGACTCCGTACGGCGTGGCGGGACGGCTCCTCGGGGCGGCGATGACAGCCGCTGGTGGAGATGCCTACGTGCTGTTTGTGGAGCAGAAACAAGACCCCGCGTGTTTTCCAGGGACAGAACGCAGCAGGGCCCTTTGAGCTGGAGCTTGCAGCTATGTGAGGCTGTTTCACAGCATTTGCCACATCTCTGGGGAGTTATTATTCATTGTCCCACTTCAGAAAGGAGTCAAGCCCCTTCTTTAACGCTGGGAGGGAAAAGACTTTCCCAGGAACATTTCCCGAGCTGGGACCGAATCCCACATGGCACTGCAGCCCTCCGTCAACTGCAAATGCGTGTTATTGTTACTTGCACTGCAAAACAAGCTGTTGGACCCAAGGCAATACGTGCTGCTGCTGGTAGTTAAACAAACTCCATATGCCCCGTCCGGCAGCTGGCTGGCCGATGTCAAAGCCCTGCGAAATGACCTGCTCTGACAGGCCTTCTCCTGGTGATCCACTTTGATTTACTGCATTGGCCTGCAGAGCAGATAGGGAACATCAGGCACGGACGTGTGCTGGGTCTGGATCCACACCCCATCGGGTCCATGTGCTCTCCTCAGCTCTTTCATCCCCAGGTCCCTCTGCGTTTCAGCAAGCCCTTGTAGGAATGTCTTGAAACCGGCCCCTGCAGTGAGATGCGCAGCCCAGTTTCCCGATCATTTGCCCCACCTCAGCAGCAGCTGAGCTTCTAGAGACCCTGGGAAGTTGCAAAACTCAGTTTGGGAGTAACACGCTGTAATGAGCTGTGGGAACAGCATCCCCCTCTTGCTCAGAAACTCATCCTAAGAGCAGAGAAGCTCCAGACACTCATCCTCAATAGGCCGTGGCCGCTTTTCTTCCCCCCCACTGGCTACAGCACCATGTGGAGATGGATTGGCCTTGGGCGGCCTGAAAAATAATGTAAAGGGTAAAACCAGCTCTGCAGTTAATGGGATTGGGGGACTACAAGGAGAGAAGAGAGCCCTGGGGGCTGGTCCAGGGACACATAGAATCTAGGGGTGATCTGCTGCACCTGAGTGACATTTCTGAGGGCTCAGGGAGAGCTTTGCTGCAGGACAGCCCCTGGGCAGCATGTGTGCACTCCACTGGAGAAGGTGGGAGGACCAAACCAGAGCGAGCCAGGGTGAAAAGCTGCAGTTTTTTGCAGGTCCTGCCTTTCCCCAACCTCCCCCAGGGCAGAGCCACCCCAGCTCCCCTCCAGGTGACCCTCATGCAGGGCTGGGATGAGCTGGGCAGCACGGGGGAGACGGGGATTCCTGACAGCGATGCCGACAGAGAGAGCAGCAATGGCTTTGCACAAGCTCTACCAGGACAAGAGGGATGTTACGAAGGCAACATTGATGGCTGCCAGAAGCCTGACACAGGCAGGAGTACAGCCAGCTCCCAGGTGTGTCCCAGATAGTTACTGGGAATGGAGAATACCAGGCAGACTGGACACTGTTCATGATGCTGACATGCAAAAAGACACGGGCAGGCTTCCCCTCTGCAGGTCAGAGCCTGCTTGTGGGGCTGGATGGTGCTCAGCGAGATACACAGTGCCAACATGAGGTCCTCTCTCCCTCCCGAGCAGAGTCCTGGGGGACAGACAATGAGGAACGTCTCTGGGCACAAGCTGAGCACTGGCAACACCAGTGCCAGTCTGAATGGGGTCAATCCAAAGCTGTCACAGGTCCCATATCCACCTTGTGGCTCCCAAGGAGCAGCTTTTGGCACCCTAAGCTCTACTGCTGCCTGCACTGGGCAACGTTGGGACAGACCCAGAGAAGAGCAGGAGCCCGTGGGGGTTGAGGTGCCCCAGGCTGGTGCAGGAGAGACACTTCACCCACGGCATGCAGCACACTCCGGGTGCCATCCCACTGCCAGCCCCGCAGGAGAGGCGGCAGACCCCATGCCCCGGAGCTCAAAGCGAGGGTAAGCCCCCGTTCCTGAGGGTGCTGGTGGCTAACACACCCTCACGAGGAGGTCCGGAGCCAGGAATTCCCTGGGGACAGCTGATAAGCCCTCTGCGTGTGTCCCCACAGCGCCCAGGGGGTATTTTTGGCTTGAGGCTGAGACATAAATCAACATGAGTCACAAAATGGAGCTAAATGAGGATGTATATTCCCTGCCCTGATCCCTTCTCCAGGACAATGCTGCTGCCACTGAGCTGGTGGCTGCTGTGTGTCCAGGACACAGCACAATGGACACAGGCAGGTCCCAGCCGCAGTGGCCAAAGGATGGCGAAGGTCACTGCACTGGGCATTCTGACTGCAGGATCACGTGCCAAGCACCAGTGTGTGGAATAGGACAGTCCTGAGACCAGAATTCCCCATGTGCTCCATGACACATGCTAAGGAGAAGAGCGTGCTGACCAGGAATCCATGTGCACCACACACACAGCACAGCCTGGAAAATCCAGGCAGATCTCCCAGGTGCCATCTGAGTTTCTCAGAAATTACCTCGTAGCTTAAACTAAATCATTAGCACCTGTTGAGCTGCACCAGCTGGCAGGACAGGAGATAACCACAGCAGGTCATGGTGAGGCCAACATGAAGAAACCCTTATTCATGAGATCCCATCTTGACACCAACACAGAGCTAGACAGTTCCAAAGGAGTATCCTCTGATGGCTGGATGAACCACTCCCATGCGTGATGCCCCATGTCCACAGCCAGAAGCTCCCATGTCCTGGTTGTAGGTGTAGAGCAGGCAGGGTCTGCGCTGCCAGACTGTGCCCCCACCCATGTATCAGTGCTGGGACAACCTCTCCCCTGGCCTCCCCTGACTGCATTCCTTGTACTGTTGTCTCTGGGACCAAAAACCAGGTAGGAGCTGGCTCAGAATGAAGGACAAGTATGGAGGGTCCCTCTCCCTGCCTGTCCCATGAAACTGGCACTCCTGGTTGCAGAAAGTCCCTGCTTCAAGGCAAGTGGTGGATGAAACGACTCTCCTGGGAAGCAGGGTGTATAGGTGGAGGCCCACTACCACCTACAGTCAAGTGAATGAGTGATGGGCCACCACAGAGACTGCAAAAGCTCTGCCTCTAGCTTGCAAGGCTGACAGCAGGCACCTGGAGTCACAGGGACCTGGGAGGAGTGTTTAGGATCACACTCCTGAACATCAGAGCCTAATACCACCTGTACCACCTCTGGGGCTCATGCACCATTTGGCCAATCTCAAAATGGAGGTGCTGCTGCAAGAGACACAGAGTATGGACGGAGGCTTAGGCTCTGCAGACTCAGCAGGGAAATCTGCCGTCCTTGGATCACCTCAGCCAAAGAATTTATAAACTTGCCTCCTGTTCCCTTCCAGAAAGGTCCTGCCCATAACTCACCGCAACGGTGCTCTTGCAAGTCTCCCAAACCACAAGGAGCTGGACACCACGACCTGAAGTGCCCTTCTCCCCGTTTCCCAGCTGTCAGCTCACTGCTCCTCTCCAGTCTTCCCACACAGGGGCTCAAGGTTGGACACAGCCTCCATGTCTGATGCCTGGACCCAAGGTACCCACTGGGTCCCAGTACTGAGGGTGGGCACGGGTCCTTGAGGAGAGCCTGGGATGGGGGCTGGCAGGAGAGGTGGGCTTGAGGGGAGTTTCTGACAAGCAATGTTGTCTATGCAGTGCCTTCCCTCTGGGAGCCAGGCAAGCACAGGGAAACCCAAGGGCTGACGGCTTTTGTGGGGCACAGCAGGAGGCCAGGCGGCTTCGTGGAGGAGCCAGGAAAGGAAGCCAGTGGAAGAGGTGATTGCTCAGCCCTGGTGCCTCTTACTCCTGCTCCGCTGGGTGGAGGGGTCCATGCTGCACCTCTGAACGACCCTCCAGCAGAGCTGTGCTGATGGGCCCACAGGCAAGGGAAGCCTTGGTCTGGCATCATGAGCAACGTCCCCGCCCACGCGCTATGGGACATCACTGAGCTTCTCCAGGAGCAAGGGACCATCTGCAAACCATCTGCACTCAACAGCCAGCCTGTGTGGGAGGACACACACAACCAGCCTGCCAGAAGCTCAAAGGCAGGTGGGAAGGTGACTTATAACCCTGTCACCAACATGTCCCAGCTAGCAGGACAAGATCTCGGCAGATCCCTGTCCTTCAGCACGAGGAGCTCCGTCCTGTGTTTGCACCCCTGGTCCAAGGTACCCCAAACTCATGGGGTGCACACATACCCCAAACCCAACGGCAGGGGCTGGATCTCTTCGCCATCTCGTACCCAGGACAGCAACTTAGCTCCTCTCCAATAACAGGCAAGAAGGCCAAGAAATAAAGCAGGTACATTCCGGGAATGCTGCGGCGGCAAACACTGCATGAATCACGGCAGTCAGGCGTCCCAAAAGACGCGCTTGTCCACCCGGAGTGAGCAGCCCACCTTTGGAGCTCAGCCTTCAAGCAGGAGACAGGTCCTGCAGACCGGGGGTGGGGAAGGAGCAGGACAACCATCCAGGCAGAGGAAGGCTCTGCTTCAGCCACAACAGATGGAAGAGCCTCACAGTGTCCCCATGCCCATTCCTCTGGCTGCATCCCACCTCCATCAGAAACTTCAGCTGCTCAATGGCATCAAAACAGCTCCACCAGCTCTTCTTTGGCCACCTGAGCCCACCCTGTGAAGTGACCACCACAGTGCTCCTTTCAAAACCCACTCCTGCCGTTATCCCACCAGGGCCTCGAGAGCTCCTTTGTGCTTTTGGCACAGGGGACTGCTTCTGCCACAATCCACAAACCTTCTGTTCTTCTGAAATGTCTCTACCTGAATGCCAACAGGGTTTAACGTGGCCACATGCCAAATGGAGGGACCCTGGAGAAAAGCAGCAATGTGACAAGATTGCAGGAAGGGCCACAGTGAAAACTGACTGAGTAGGAGCTCTGGACTTGGGACTATGGCTTGGAGAGAAAATATAACACAGAGAAGGACATCCAGAATTAGGGAGATCATTACTGGTCATTGTGTCTACACAACAGGCGGGATGCCGGAAAATGGGAGTGGGTTCAGAGAAGAGGTACAAGAATGATTTGCAGCCTTGGAAACTGCAGTACCATGGAAGGTGGAAGAAGCCCAACCTCTTTTCCTGATGTTGGCCAAAGCTAAAACAAGACTTGGTCCCACTCAGCAAGCACCTGGTGGGAAGCTCTCTGCTCCCGCTGAGCCTGGGCACTTCTAACTGAGAAAGCAAAGTGCCTGTTGCAACCCGTGTGGTTGCTTACTCATCCCAACCAGCTCTGACATGGGAAGAGGCGCTTTCTCAGCTGGGGTCACCCGGATCTGCTCTGCCCACGGCTACAAGGCAAGGGAGCCCAAAGGGGAGTGCTGCCCCAGGAGCAGGCTGATCTCCATCAACATAAAGGCTGGAGGTTGTAGAGAAGGTTGTAGAGAGCCAGGGGTCAGTCTCTTCTCCCAAGTCACAGGCGATAGGACGAGAGGAAATGGCCTCAAGTTGC
>KZ505849.1:372733-399241 GCA_002844005.1 Limosa lapponica baueri
GGGTGGTTGGAACTGAATGATCTTTAAGGTTCCTTCCAACTCTAACCATTCTATGATTCTATGATTCTATGACCTGCATGTAGCCTGCTTCCCAGGAGCACACGAGCGGCAGTGACAGTGCTGTGGCTGGACACCAGTCTGGCCTATGATGCCTTGCTATGCTGTGAAGCCTTCTGCCCACACGGGCGGGAGGTCTCTCCATGCTGCCTCTGTCTCTCTCTGGTCTCAGCAGCAGACGGAGCCTTACCCACTACTGGAGACTTGGCCCCTCGGTGCGCCTCAGGCTGCCTTCAGTTTGGTGAGGTTTGGGCACGGGCTGGGAGCCCGTCACGCAGCCACAGTGCTGGCTCTGCACTGTGTCATCGGAGCCAGATCCATCCTCCGGTGGGACCATACCAACCTCCTGGGTCGTACAGTAGTAAGTACAGACGTGTCTTGACAAGAGAAAAGCAGAGCACAGCAATAAATCCTCCTAAATCGGAGAGCCGGGTTGTTTCCTGGAGGCTCGCAATTTGCCACATCCTGCAGCTGTCGAGGGAAAAGCTACCGAAGGACAGGCTGGACCCGGGCACGTGGAGCCCAAGGGCAGCCAAAGAGCGATGGACTGGGCAGCAAGGGGCTGGAGGAGGAGGAGGAAGGTCCCGAGGCCGAAGCTGAGGTTGCCCGCACACCCTGCCTACTTGTTGTATTTCCAGGTGTTTGGATTTCCTCAGCATTGATTTCTAGAGCAAACTTCCTGGCCTCAACCCCATTTCTACTGTCTGCCCCACGGAAGCTTTGCCCTCGACGCTGCAGTCGATGGGGCTCGCTTAGTCCCAGCTTAATCAAGTTTTGACCTGGAAAAGCAGGGAGCAGAGGGCATTTTCCAGTGCACATCCTCGGGTGAACAGGACGACTGGGCTCCGCAACGCGCCTTGCCAGAGCTGTTTTTTCCAGCGCTGCGTGCTGGGCCCCTCTCCCAGGTCCCACCACGCACTGTGCAGTTCATGGCAGCCCGAATTTATACGTTTCAACTGCCCTGCCTCCCGCCGTCGGTGGAGGCCGTTTGTGTTCCTGCTCACTTAACTCAAAACCGGTGACAAATTCAGCTGGCTGAGTCTGGCTGAGTTTCCCTGTGCCATGGACAGAGGACAAAGAGTAAATTACAGGGAGAAGGACTCTGTTCCTTCACGAAACAAGAGGAATTGATTTAATTTATACTTTGACAGCCAGAATTGAAAATAATCATGAGCCCCATGCAGCTGAGCGGGAAGTGTTTGCCTTCCTTTTATTGAAAGTAATTTCCCCCCAGCCAGGGGTGACTGGAGAGAGCTTTGCCTCTGCGGGGGGTCAGACGTACCCGTACATCTGCTCCCCCAGCAGAAACGGGTCCGGGGGCTGAGATTACAGATAAGAAATGTAAACTCTTTTTTAATGAAGCTCCCGGGGTTCCACCTTGCCGTCCGCTCCCCGAAATCATTCTAAATTCAAGTATTTCTGTGGCCCGAGGGATTTGTTTCTTTTCCCCGTTAGCTGCCTGTGGGTTTGCCTAGTTGTTTGCTGTCTCTTTGAAGGTTTTCCGGGATAAGGCAGTCTCTGTGCCACTTGGTGACAGTGTCCCCACTCCTCTGTCAAGTATTCATTATTTGTCGGTGAGAAACAAGGCTTTTTCAGCAAAATGCCACTAATCTGAGGGATTAACCACCTGAAGGTTCATCTCCTGGGGTAATCCTATCAATTACCTCCATTCCAATACCATATGTATGGCAGAATCAGCATCGTCAAATTGACTTCTCCCGGCCCCCTTGGATGTCTGTTCTTATTTGATGTCATTGATACCCGCAGTCACTACATCACTCAGAAACAGCTTAGCTGGTAAAATCCACCACTGTGGTTCTGCGGAGCCAAACTCGGCAGGATTTGAGAGAAATCCTTTGAGCTTTTGATCCTGCCTGTTGCAATGAGGGGACCTTCTCTGAGACCCTGCTTTCCCATTGCCCTGTGCAACCCCTTTGGAGGGTTCACCACGATGCTCCCGGGGATTTGGGGGTTTTTACACGTGTTACTTGGGATCCTGAGAAGTCTTACGGGGAGCAAAGTTCACTCAGGAACCTTTGCTCACATGTAACTGCCTGTCAAGGGATGTTAGTGGAGAAGATTTAGGGATAACTGAAAAATATCAGCCCCTTCTGGGAGCTGGATAAAATTGTGTGGGCAGACAGCTTGCTCCAAGGATGGTGTTTGTGACACCGGCTTTAGTGTCATCCCTCTGTTGTCCACTGCCGCCTGGAAAGTCTCTTCTTTTCGTGGCGCGTTGGCTCTTTCTCAGGACATAGGCAGAGAAGAGCATTTCTGTGGGGAGGCTCCAGCCCTGCCCCTATCGCAAGGTGCCAGGGATGACCAAGGTGGGCTTCCCGGTGGAAAGCAAACACACAGCAGGCTGCTACTGCCACTCCCGTTACCTCCACAGGCTGTGAGCTGCAGCAAGAGCATGTGTCTCCCTCTGTGTCTTTTCTCTGTCGATTTATTTCCTTTTTCCAATGCTTCTGTAGTCCCCTGGTTATAGCCCAGGCAGATTTTGCTGTCGGCTGAAGAGCTCCACTGAGCATCACCATCACATCCCTGCAGCGCAGTGCTGCTGCTCCCCCCGAGAGGCTGGGGAAGAGCTAAATTGAGCTCAGGCTCCATGTATCCCTGTGTTGGCTCAGTCGGAGCACAGCTAGTGCCCAGAGGTCTCCATAAGATGGCTTGTGTCCCTGCATCCCCGATGCTCCAGGTTTTATTTATAACCATCAGTACAGAAGCAGCCAGATGCTCCTGCTCTCTGCTGGCTCGTGGCTGATGTTACTCACACCACATTAAAAGGCCCATTGGGCTTGTCTCTCTTTGAAGATGCACATGCAAATAATCAAGCTGCTTCTTGATCTTCATTTTGGTAAGACCTGAATGATGTGGTAAGACCTGGCCTTTCTGCTCTGTCTTTGTATATGCAAGATGTGAACTGCATACAGCTCTGGAGTCCTCACCACAGGAAGGACATGGACCTGTTGGAGAGGGGCCAGAGGAGGCCACGGAGACGCTGGGAGGGCTGGAGCCCCTCTGCTGTGAGAACAGGCTGAGAGAGTTGGGAGGCATTCAGCCTGGAGAAGAGAAGGCTCCAGGGAGACCTTAGAGCCCCTTCCAGTCCCTCAAGAGGCTCCACGAAAGCTGGGGAGGGACTCTGGATCAGGGAGGGGAACCGTAGGAGGAGGGGGAAGGGTTTGACACTGAAAGAGGGGAGATTGAGATGAGATGTGGGGAAGATAGTCTTTGCTGTGAGGGTGGTGAGACCCTGGCCCAGGTTGCCCAGAGAAGCTGTGGCTGCCCCATCCCTGGAGGGGTTCAAGGCCAGGTTGGAGGGGACTTGGAGCAACCTGGTCTGGTGGGAGGTGTCCCTGCCCAGGGCAGGGGGGTTGGAATTGGATGATCTTTAAGGTCCCATCCAACCCAAGCCATTCTGTGATTCTATGATTCGATAGACAGTGCACACAGATGGGTAGCACAGACCAGGGAGCACTGAGGGTGCTTCTGCTTTGCAACCACCTTACAGGCAAGGTCCTGCCCATGAAGGTGAGGGCAAGGGCATGGGAAAAGCACAGAGGATAAGGAACCTTATATCCACACTTTTTCTGTCAGTAGCATGAACATGGAACAGCCCAGGGGAATGACCTTGGTGCTTGGAACACCCCTCCAAGGTGCACACTGGGGACTGGAGGATGGACACCAGCTAATAGAGAGGAAATTGGTTACTGGATCACCTGTCTGGAGGACAGACCCTGAGAAGTAAGACACCAAACAAGGATCCCCAGACCGGATAATTGTCTCATCAAATACAAACATGGACGTTGCAACAGCAGGAAAGGCTTAGGGACATTCACATGAGCTCCCAGAGCATTTCCAATTTTCTCCATTGCTCTCCCATCAGCACCATCCACCCACCAATGCTCATGACACCAGGCATGACACGATCCCAGCCCTGGCGTGGCAGGGAAGCCTCCCATCCCTTGGCACAGCTGAGCCTCCTGGCTGCCGGGCACGCACCAAGCTCACCCAGCTCGGTGTCCGAGCTCACTCACTGATGTCGAGCCACGGGCTTCTGCTCCTGCCAGAAACTGGCTCAAGCACTTCTTTTCACTGGCCGGCGTCACAGCAGTCTTGACAGGCAGCTGGCAAACTCCTCATACGTTGCAGGCTGCTGTGGCCTGGCTTTCGTTGCTGAAAATGGAGAACTCCTCCACCTGCAGGAAACTGATGTGTGAGGAAGAATAGAAGGTACAACCGCCGGCTCACCTTGGGCTCACTGAGGCTCTTCTAGGGGAAAATCAAGAAGTGACAGTAATTTCGTGATCCAAACTGGCATGAAGGTAAATGACACTATGGACTCCCCTGCTCAGTCCCTCTAAACTAGGAAATTACACCATTTTTGTGGGACATTATGATGTCCTACATGTTCCAAGGACATGCTGGGCTGGTGTGAAAACACAAGGTGCCAAACAGCGATGAGCTCTACAGTGAAACGGGAGGCTGAACGCAGCAGTGTGGCCGACTGACGGATGGACAGTTTGTGTAGTGGTGGAGGAGGGAAGGGGAATGGGATGAAGTAAAACCATTATCCCAGAGGACTTGGCGTACTGACCAGTCAACCCAATGCCGGTGGGCACCCTCTGTCTGAGCAGTGTATCCTGAGCTCACTGGTAACACTCTTTTTTTGGCCATCATCTACTGCGCCGCTGAGTGGGGCTGAGTTCAGCCGTGGCTGTGCATTCGCCTCAGGAGCGTCAGACCCACACTGGCCGTGGCAGAAAGCACAGGAGCTAAACTCACCGGAGCATCACTGCTGAAACAACCCGGAACGGCCTCAGCTCTTGGCTCTGACTCTATACGCTGCCAAGGAGACTCTCCCGCAGTCTATGCCAGCTCGTCGCTGTGTCAGACCCCCCTCAGCTGTGGAGCAGATCATCTCTGCCGTGCCTTCAGCTTAGGCAGGACATTCCAGACAGGAGTCCATTTGGCATTCGGTTTTGTGCAGTTTACATGAGCCGGACTTGCCTCTGAGGCACTGGCAGGGTGGGCAGGAGCGTGCCTGGCCCAAAGGGCAGCGGGAAAGGGGATCTGGGACACCCTTGACCTGGAGTTCCAATGCCCAAGGTCATGCTGGGCCCTACCGGGAAGCCCATCAGGCTGCTGCTGCGATGCTCCTGACCGTCGTTCGCACTCCTGAGCAGCAGAGTCCTCTCCCGTGCTGGGCCAGGCCTTGCAGCACCTCGAGGGCAAAGGCTGGGACCTGCCCGTGCCCTGCAGCGCTGTACCGGCCCCTGCCGAGGGCATGTGCAGAGACCCCCGGCTACAGACTCTGCCAGCTCCATGCCCAACTGCACCCCTCACCTCCCGGTGTCTCCTCCCACAGCGTGACATCTCCATCTCTGGACAGCCATCAGTCTCCTGCAGTGCCACAGCTCCATGATGACAGGACAGACCTGTCCCTCAGAGTGCCCTCTCCTGCTTCCCGGTGTCTCTGGGACAGTCCCTTTGCCCAAGACCAGTATATTGTGGTTATTGCTTTGCCCTCAAGGTCTTCTGTTTTCCACTAATCTTGCTCCTTATCTTGGCCAGACTGGCTATCCCGGCAAGCAACAAATTTCACAGGAAGCCTGAGTGGGCCACTGACCCACCTCAACTCTTCATATTGTCCTGTGCCATCTTTAATCTACGTGTAAACCTGCTCTTCTAATAAAACTCCAGACTACAGGGGATAACAGATAATCAGTTTAAGATACAGTCCCCGTTAGCAAACAAATCAAGGCATCAGTATCATCTTGGGAAAGTCTCAGAGATAAACATCCCCCCTTTGTCTGTTCATGGTATCTGTCGGGATATTGCTTTTAAATCTCTCCTGTGGCACGGCTGATGCTATCGCTCCAGCTGGGTTAGTTAACCAAACTCTGCATTAACACTGTTATTTAAGGATTAATGGCCCAGATGGGGTGCATTTCCCCGCAACCCTGAGGCAGAGCTGATTTTATAATGACTCTCCGAGCTGGGGCTGATTACTGCAGGAGAGCTTCGCAGGCTGGAAAGATGAGGCATTCGGGGGGAATTAGACTGTAATTTAGGATTTACTCTCAATGGGTCGGGAGACCTGTTCCAGGAGCCCCACTTGCTCCCGGAGCTGTACTGGGCTTCACACCCCTCCTGGTGCAAAGGAGTTCGGAGTAAGCCTGGCTCCCAGGTCACCGATGGTCTCTGTGGGAGCCCCCATTGGCGCCGGCAGGAGGATGGGGCCAAGGACCACACCAGGACGGGCCATGTGCCTCACCCGGAGCACACGGGCACAAAGAGCACCGAAGGAACACACAGACAGGAGGCTGCAAACCAACCTGGGCTTTCCCCAGTGAAGAGACAGGTCTCTGTAGCCTCAGCCAGACCTTGGCCCATTACTGGGCACCTCTGATAGATGCTTCTTGTTGCTACAGCGACGTCTGACAGCAGCGTGGTGTTGGACATGCCCCGATACCCTCCGCAGCCACCACGCGTGAGCTCTGTCATGTAGCCTGCCTTCCACGGACCGCAACTCCCTCTCAGACCGGGCCCTCCTGCGTGAGCCCCTTGAGGTGAGCCCTGTAGCGCTACGCAAGGGATTTTGGGGAACACAGAGGTGTTTTCTGCAGCACTCATGTCTCAGGGCGACTCCTGGTCCCCATCACAACTCTGGGCACCCACAACGGGCCCCAAAGGACCACAGCTCTTATTCCGCATAACTCCGAGAAGCAAAAGATGCCTTTAACATCCAGAATTTCTGAGGGAGAGAACTATTGTGAACTTTCACGAGGTCAGGCTGAAAATTCAAAACCAAGATCTTTCCCAGCTCAATCAAGGAGCTGGGAAAGGAGAAAACAAAAGGTAGTTTTCCAAGGAAAACTGAATCACAGCAAGAAACAGGTTGCCATAATGTGTAAGTCATTCACTTCACAAGCACTTTAGGGACTAAACTCTGGGATGTCCTTACATCTCCACCAACAAATCTGTTAGGCTGGGACCACTCTCACCCAAAACGAGGAGCAAACGTGTAAAATAAAAGACATTTCCTCCTGAACCATGAACCAGTCTTTGAAATTTGTCCCCAATACGCGAGCTGCCTGGACAACGTTGCAGCTGAACCAGCAAAGGACAGTCGTGTGCTTTTGTTAGCATGAACCTCAGATCATTCAGAGTTCTTTACTTCATGTGAAATCTTCATAAGACTGTTAAGACATTACAGTTTTGTCACTTTACAGTATTTTAGTGAAGTCACAGCTCTAAATACTGGCCTGTGTACACAAAACCAAGCCAGCGAGGTTGGACAAAATTGCCAGGATTCATTTGATAAGAAATACCACACACCATCTCAGTTATTTCACCAACTAAAGAAACATTGGCTGGAAAGCCCGTGCCAGCTGGTCAGAGCCCTAAAAAAGCTTTTGTGCTCCCAAAGGTGTAAAAAAAATGCATTAAGCACAAAAAAGGGTATTTTCACACTTCCTAATTATTCACCTGAGCAGAAAATCATTGACCCAGGAGGGGACGATGCAGCAGTGGGGCAGGAATGCATAGACAGAGCACTCACCTTTAGGAAACTTCAATTCTTATTGGGAAGCAATTTAAGGTTAAACTGATATTTCCCTTCCTATGTGGCAGAGCCAAGTGCTGCGAGTGAGCTTTAGGCTGCAGGACTGTCACGTGTAAAACATGCGTGAACAAAGAGTTTGCCAGTCAAAGGAACAAACCTTTTATTTCCTCCAGAAGTGGGGAAAGCCAGGAAAAAATACCATGCTAATGTGAGCTATTGTGTGAAGAGATGGGAGTCAGAAGGAAGAGAAATGTTAAGTGAGTTATGGATTTGAAGCAAGACTGACAGAACAGATGTAAACAGCCATGGCAAGATCTGGAGGTTTGGACAGGTCCCCTCTCAAAGTGCTTGCTTGGATCACTGGAAAAGAAAGGGAAGAGCATTGGCACTGAGAATAAAGGGAGACAGTGTTTGGAAAGCAAAGCACTGAGAAAGATAAGGTTTGCCTTTGGAAGTAAGGAAGAAAAGGGATATTGATGATTAGGATTGTTTATGTTGGGGTACTCTGGTTACAGTAAAATTTAGTGGTTCTTTTTGAAGCAAACAGAAAGCCCCAGAGAACTCAGAGTGGGTTTAGAGAGCTCAAAAATAAACAGAGCTGTGGCCTGGATTGTCTAGTATTTGTAAACAGGCCCTGAACAAGGCTCATATGGAAGAAGAACTTGTGAGCAGTGGGGAAATGGTGAAGAGGAGACTGGAGAATCACAAGGTAATTTGGTTTGGGAGGGAAGCTGGGAGGTCCAACCTCCTGCTCCAAGCTGGGTCAGCTCCGAGGTCAAACCAGGGTCCTCAGGCCTTTATCCAGCCTGACCCCGACAACCTCCAAGGAGAAGGGCTGCGCAGCTCTGCTGGGACTCAGCACCTAACCATCCTCACGGGTAAGAGGCTTTCCCTCACCCCCCCGCTGGCACCTCCTGCATTTTAACTTGCTGCTTCTCCTGCTCCTGACACACTGTGACGAGCTGGACTCCGGCTCCTCGATGGCCGTCCATCTCCATGGCACTGCGGAGCCACCAGCCCCCATCGCCCGCGGCCTGCCCACCTGGCCCAGCCCCCGCAGGCCCTGGCGGGCCCCCGGCACGGAAGGTCGCCGCTGTGGGAGCTGCAGCGGCTTCAGGCCGGGCCCCGGCGCTGCCCTTCGTCCGCCACGGCGCTGGGGCCGCAGCGGCACGGCGGGAGGGCGAAGGCCCGGGCCCGGCCGGGGGGCGTCGCTAGGGACGGCGGTTGCTAGGGACGGCGGTTGCTAGGGACGGCGGTTGCTAGGGACGGCGGTTGCTAGGCGTCCGCGAGGCGCTGCTGAGCCCCACCCCTGTCGTAAGGGCAAGTACCGCAGTTCCGATTGGATAAGCCCAGTCACGTGGAAGTGGACGGTAGCCGGGCCGGGCCGGAGCGCGGCGCCTTAGGGGCGGGGCGGGTGAAGGGATTTCTGGCTTCTCATTGGTTCGCCCGCGTCACGTGGCGGGGGGCCGCTGAAGCCGCCGCGCGGGGTGGGGCGCGGATGTGGGCCGCGGCGCGGGCGCTGTGGCCGGTGCTCGGCCTGGCGCGGCGGCGGGCGGCGGGCTGGGCCATGGCCGAGGGCTCCTCTGCGGCGCGGCCGGCGCGGCGCCCCAAGGACGTGCCGCGGCACGTGTGGGCCCGCGAGCGGCGGCGGAGCGCGGGCACGGGCCTGGCGGGGCCCAACACCGTCTACGTGCAGGTGGTGGCGGCCGGGGGCCGCGACGCGGGGGCTGCCGTCTACGTCTTCTCCGAGTTTAACCGGTGAGTGTGAGAGGCCGCGGGGACCCCCCCGCCCGGGCCGGGCCCTGTGCCCTAACCCCCCCCCTTTCCCCTCAGGTATCTCTTCAACTGCGGCGAGGGCACGCAGCGGGCCATGCAGGAGCACAAGTAAGTGGGGGTGACCGGGGGTGCCGCCCCCATTCTCCTCCCCGGGGCTGCGTCGGTCCCTGCTGACTCCTGTCTTACCCCTCAGGCTGAAGATCTCCCACCTGGACAGCATCTTTCTCAGCCGGGTGGCCTGGGCCAACGTCGGGGGGCTGCCAGGTGAGTGAGGGAGGGGCTGGCTGGGTGCCCCACTGGCAGCCTGGCTCCGGCCATAGGCAGCAGCTGTCTAGGCCACAGGGGTTGGTTAGAGAGCTGCCGGACGGGGTGTGTGGTGCTTTTATGGAGCCGTGGAGGAGGAAAAGCGCCGTTGGGGCGGCTGGGTGACACGTGGGGCTGTGCGGTGGTTCCAGCTGCAGCGTTGGGCACTGCGACAGCACTCACAGACACGTGGTGGAAGAGGCGCTGCCTCCTCAGCATGCATGGCTTTATCTTCCCCAAATCTTCTCGACTAGAAGGCATTACCAGTGCTTTATTGTCAGCAGGGAGCTGCTCTCCAGTCAGACTAATTCAGATTCAAAGGGACCTACAACCGTTTCTGGCCCACTCCGTTCTCAAAGCAGGGTAGGGTTAGAACAGATCACTTAGGATCTTGGCCCTTAAAATTCTGGAAATCTTCAAGAAAAGAGATGAACAATTTGTTCAGGTTACCTATTCTAAATTGGAGATATTTTCTTTCCTGGTGGCAATAGGTGACTTGCTGAAACTGCCAGAAAGCTGCAGCAAAACTGAGTCTGAGTTCAGTCCTGGCTTTCGTGGCAGTCCTGGGTGCTGAGAGGGATCTTTCTTGCATGGCCCACCAGATGTTAGTGGGGCTGTGATAAAGCTGTTTCTCTGCTTTCTTTTAGGTATGATTCTCACATTAAAGGCTATGGGGCTTCAAAGATGTGTTTTCCTAGGGCCACCAAAGCTGGTAAGTAGGGAAGCTCGCAGAAGGGAGAGTGAACCCTTGAAATGTTAAAGCTTACCTTGGAACTGGGGGAGCTGGTGTCAAAGGAGCGAATCATCCTTCAGGTGTAAAATGCTGCTCTGAGTCAGTGCCAGCCCGAAGGTTCTGTCAGAAGGGCTGGCTTTTAAAAGCAAATCTCATCAGTTACACATATGACAGCATCACACTTCTCAAAACTGTCTTGTCAGCTAATATTCTGGTAAATCATGTTTTGGAAAAAGGGTGTCCTTTGTTCTTCTGTCTGCTCCCTCCCTATTTTCTTTTAATAGAAACTTGGTCTCTGATCTCTAGCTTAATGTGACGCTTCCCAGCCTAGTGCCATGTCTAGGCTGAAAATTTCCAATCCTCAGCGTTGTTTTATTTCCTTGCAATATCTGCAGTATTGATGGACAGGATGGGGAGAGTGGTTCTTTAATTTCCTTTCTCTCTCTCAATGAGTAATGCCCACTGCAGGTGGGACAGCTGCCCAGCGCTTCCTGGCTGGCTGCTGCCCAGTTTGGGTCTGGCTGGGCATGGAGCCTTTGACTTCATTGAAAGTAGCTGCAGCTCCTGAAATTGGTGCTTGTGATTGCGCTGCTTGGATGTGACCTCCTGATATACACTGTACTTTCTTCCAGCAAAACTACTTGAAAGCAATTCGTCTCTTTCCTGGACCCCTAAAAAGGATGGATTTAGGTATGTAGGTTAGTCATGTGTAGCTAATACGAACTTGTAACTTTTTGTTTCAGCTGTAGACAAAAGTTGCCTTGAATAACAGTTGCAGTGTGCCCAGGTGGCCAAGAAGGCCAACAGCGTCCTGGCCTGTGTCAGGAACAGCATGGCCAGCAGGAGCAGGGCAGTGATGGTGCTTCTGGACTGGGCACTGGTGAGGCCTCCCCTCGAGGGCTGTGTTCAGTTCTGGGCCCCTCACTACAAGAAGGACATTGAGGGGCTGGAGCGTGTCCAGAGGAGAGCCACCAAGCTGGTGAGGGGTCTGGAGAACAAGTCACATGAGGAGAGGCTGAGGGAACTGAGCATGTTGAGTTTGGAGAAGAGGAGGCTGAGGGGAGAGGTCCTTGCCCTCTACAACTGTCTGACAGGGGGGTGTAGAGAGGTGGGGGTTGGCCTCTTCTCCCAAGGGAATAATGACAGGAGCAGAGGAAATGGTCTGAAGTTGCGGCAGGGGAGGTTTAGATTAGATATTAGGAAGAATGACTTTCCTGAGAGGGTGGTCAGGCACTGGAACGGCCTGCCCAGGGAGGTGGTGGAGTCACCATCCCTGGAGGTGTTTAAGAAACGTGTAGTCATGGCACTTCAGGACATGCTCTAGTGCCCGGGATTGTTGGTTTGTGTCTGTCTGTGGGTGGGTTTGGTGTTTGGTGTGTGTGTTTTTTGTTGGTTTTTTTTTGGTGGTTGGACTCGATGATCTCAAAGGTCCCTTCCAACCATGAATATTCTGTGATTCTGCCATAGTAACAACTTCAGGATAAATGTATCTGGTTTAGAGCCACGCAAAGAAAGTTTTAAACCTTTGTTTTGATCTAATACACTGTTCAAAGCCATCACAGGAAGAAAAACCGTGTTCCTAGCCCTGTTTCTGGTAGGCAGCTACAAGTTTGTCTGACCAGTAGACATCACTCTGTTTTGAAGCCCTGCGAGGGCAGTTTGCTTCCAGAGACTACCAGTGACCTCGCTTACCGTGGTGTGGTGGAGTAATTTTGTGAACAGTGGGCTTTTAAGAGCTCTGATTATTCCCTGATCTTTGCAGTCGGGCAGAGAAAGGGAAGGGGGACATTCAGCAGGTATTTTCCAGGTTTAAGTTCTTGTCGAGTACGAATCTCTTCTCGTGAACTTGTTAATGCCTGTTTCTGTTCTCTTTTCAGCTGTGCAGTTGCACACAGAGCCGGAGTATAAGGACGAGACGATGACAGTCCACCAAATACCTCTTACAGGTGAGCGTACGACGCTGTAGTCAGAGGAGAAGCACTTGTTCAGTAATCGTGCTTAAGGTGGTTAAAGGAGTGGCTTCTGTTTGCAAGCCTGAATAAAGAGAGGTTTATGAATTTGCATATTTTTCTCAGGAGAAAGCTGTCTTTCAAAGAAACAAGACGTGCTGAGTCAGGGCCTTGGTTTCTTCCTTCAGGTGTGGGTGTATAGAGCGACTTGTGAAACAGCACTGGGTTCAGCTTTCTTAGCCAGCTGAGTTTTTGTACTGCTGGAAACTGCCAGCCTCAAATTGCAGGCATAGCACTGACAGACTCCGGCAGTTTTGAGAGAATCTGAAGGACTTGGCTGACAGATGGGCTGTGAAATAAGTGGCTGGAGGATGCAGCGCAAGTCAGACTGGGGGGAAGAGCTCTCTGTTCTGTTGTGGTTTAAAGATGACTGTCATGGAACAGGGAATGCTGCTCGTGCTTTTCTTACCTGTCCTTTTTGACTGAGTGATCTTTGTCCGGTTTTATTGGATTTGGGACAGGAAAACCACTAGCTGCTGAAAATCCATTGCCTCACAGTCCTGGAGCATCAACCCAAGGTGGAAATAGCCCCAAAGGGGACCCAGAGCCTGGATCCCCAAGAGCTGCCCAGCAAAGCTTGGAGGAGGGCAAGGAAAAAGAAAGCCCAAAGAAAACAGGTGATAAAAATTGAATGATCTTTTTAACTTCAATGAAATAAAGCCATATCAAGGGCATGCATTTGTCTTCCAAGCTGTTTGCTCTCTGGAAGTGAGGTCTGCAGAGAAGCTCAGCTGAAGGATTACATGGAGCAGGATGAATTCTGGTACTTTAATAGTTGACACAGAACAAAAAAGACCTAGAAATCGGACATGATTCCTACTTGGGGTGTGAGTAGTCCCCATAGCAGTTTGGCCCTGCCTGGAGTGGGTGCTCCAGCCTTTGTAATTTAATTACGAGTGAACATTGGGGTTGATTGTATTTTTCAGTCTTGGGCTTTACTTTGGTTTCTTGTAGCTGAAACGTGGGTTCTCTGACCTCAGGTGCTTGTAACATCTGGCTGCTGGGCTCTGAGTTGCCTGGGTGCTGTTGTTCCTGTTACTGCTTTAGCAAACACTGATGTGTTTTAACTTTAAGAAAAATGATAGCGATGATTCTGAGTAGTTTTCCTTTCTTTTACAGGTGACAAACAGAAGTGTGCCAGCAGGCATCCTGATCTGGTGATGGCTTTCCTTTGTAAAGTAAGCTTGGACGCAAAGATCTCTAAATTGATATAGAATAGAATATTTCAGTTGGAAGGGACCTACAACGATCATCTGGTCCAACTGCCTGACCACTTCAGGGCTGACCAAAAGTTAAAGCATGCTATTCAGGGCGTTTTCCAAACACCTCTTAAACGCTGACAGACTCGGGGCATCAACTGCCTCTCCAGGAAGCCTGTTCCAGGGTTTGGCCACCCCCTCTGTAGAGAAGTGCTCCCCGATGTCATTAGGACATTTCATCTCGCTAAATAGGTTTAATTTGAGACAGCGTTTTCAAGCAGCACTTTGAACTTCTTTTGTGATTCTACTCTCCAAAGGTCAGAGTAACTGTAACCTGAGTAGGAATGTGTAAAAACTAGACATTTTTATAGAAGTGTTCTCTATAGAGCAGCCAACTAAGAGCATATGGATTCCATTCTTGCTTAGTGCTTACAGCAGAGAAGTCTGTCCCGCTTGCTTGGCTACAGAAGGGAGCAAGAAGCAGCAGTGTGATCTTGGAAACCAGAATGCCCAATAAAAGCTTTTTGGGGGTAAATTCAACTAGTGGCTGTGGAACTGAAAAGAAAAAATCTCTTGGCTTGTGGGGAAACGCTTAAACTGGAAGTATGTGGATCTTGCTTCCTGGCCTTTATTATTTGGCTGATAATCCTGTTTTATTTAACTCTTTTCAGATTCACCCAAAGAAGGGAAAATTCCTAGCAGCTAAAGCACAGGAGATGGGCCTGCCAGTGTGAGTACAAGATCCCAGCCTGGAGGATGGGGCAGCACCAGGCATGTTGATGCTGGCAAGCTAAATATTTCTATGGCCTTGTTTTCAGGGGAACTCCAGCCATTCTTCCCATCATTACAGCTCTCAAAAATGGGGAGAGCATCACTTTTGAAGGCAGAGAGGTAAGGTGTATCTGTGCTGTCTGCTGTGGCTTTGCCTTCCTCCCTCCTTCACCGGGCTCACAGGATGACAATCTTTTTACACAGAATGTTTCGCCTGTCAGTAGGCGTTGGGACAGTTGCGTTGCGGTTTTTATTAACACTCGTTCTTGAGGCAGGGGTGGGTGATGGTTTTCTGCCTGTTCCCTTTCATTCCTGCTAAGAGGCTGGCATGGGTTTTACTGGTTTTGAGCTTTGAGTGGCTACTTTGGGTTAGTGACTGGTCTCTGTTCCAGCCCCAGGTTGTGGCTGAATGTGGGGAGTGTGGCTGGGGCTCTTGCTCTTGGGGCACGATTAGGGAAATACTCTCTGTAATGAATTTGTGAGTGTGGCTGTATGTCTGCTATTTGTCGGAGCTTCTTCATGCCCCCCTTCCCAAAGCTGATTCAGGTCTAGGAGTGAACTAGTGGAGCTAATTGCTGTGTGTTTTAAATCTGGGGTGTGAATACCTGCGTAGCTGTTGCTCCCTCCGTACCCTCTCTGCGCCTCTTAGACCAAAAGAAGTTGGATGGTTCCTGTGTGCAGGGTCTCAAATCTCTCAAAGACTGGTCTGGAGCAAGAGGCAGAGCCAGCTCTGGCCGTGTCCCAGGTGATCTGTAAGTGAGGATCCTAACCTGGGGGCTAGGATTGACACATCTTTGTGTTGTAAGAATTTCCCAAAGCCTTTTTTTTTTTTTTTCTTTTAAGCGAGCTTTTACTACCATCTGAATCTGCTGTGGGAACCTAGAAGCTGCTAAAATTCCCTTCCTTGCTTTGGGTTGTGGTTTGCTCCGAGAGCGGGGTTGGGATTCATAGATTCATAGATTGGTCCGGGCCGGAAGGGACCTCCAAAGGTCATCTAGTCCGACCTCCCCGCAGTCAGCAGGGACACCCCCAACTAGACCAGGTTGCCCAGGGCCTCGTTGAGCTTCACCTTGAATATCTCAAGGGAAGGGGCCTCAACCACCTTCCTGGGCAACCTGTTCCAGTGTTCCACCACCCTCATGGTAAAGAATTTTTTCCTAATATCCAATCTAAATCTCCCCTTCTCCAACTTTAAAACCATTGCCCCTTGTCCTGTCACTGCAGGCCTTTGTAAACAGACCCTCCCCAGCCTTCCTGTAGGCCCCCCTCAGGTACTGGAAGGCTGCTATGAGGTCTCCTCGGAGCCTCCTTTTCTCCAAGCTGAACAACCCCAGCTCCTTCAGTCTGTCCTCATAGGAGAGGTGCTCCAGCCCCCTGATCATTTTGGTGGCCCTCCTCTGGACCCGCTCCATCAGGTCCATGTCCTTTCTATATTGAGGGCTCCAGACCTGCACACAGTACTCCAGGTGAGGTCTCACCAGAAGAGTGAAGCAAAATGTGAACTTGTGTAATGAGAGCGGAAAGGGAATGAGAACGGGTTTGCTGGGCATCGAGAGAGTGTGCGTGGAGCTGCCTGCTGGGGCTGGCGGGCAGAGCCGCTGCCCAGCGTCGGACTAAATGGTGTAAGAAGGGCTGCGTGGGGGGCTTTACTGTGGTGTGACCCTTGTGTACCTGCCTGCAGCTCTTTCCCGAAGAACTGTGCACCCCTGCTGATCCTGGCCCGGTGTTCATCGTGCTGGAGTGTCCTCACGAGGGCTTTGTGGATGCCATCTGTGAAAATGAGACTTTCCGAAGGTAGCGGGGCTGCGTGACCTGGCGCGGTTGGGGGAAGACGTCTTTGCTGAGCTTTGCCAAAGAGAAGTTCTTCTATTCAGGATATGTCTGTTCTCATAGCTGATGGCTGAGCTCTTTGGCACTGTTAAGGAGCCAGAGATCCGAGAAAGGACTGATGGTGCATTTTGAGCCTTCTTGGAAAGGCAGACCTGTGCAGGACCCAGGGCTGTAGCTGTGACCAGGCCTGTCTGCCCTCAAGGGCCTCCAGAGAAGAGAATGTGCACTGGTGTCCTGCTGGGGAGACTGATGCTACCATGCATGGTGGAAGTCTGGACTGCACGTAACGTCTCTGTAGGGCTTGTGCAGAAGCATGGTGAGCTTCTGAAAGGCTCTGCAGATCCTCCCCTCCTTGGAGGAGAGGAACTTCCCTGGGTGGGGAGTGGAGATTTCAGCAAATGGTGGGCTTGAGCCTTGTGCCCTGTGGAACCTGGAGCTCCTGGGCTGTGCTCTTAAAATCTGCATTCTGCCCACATCTCAGGTAGTATCGAGATGGGAGTGGGGAGGGGATGCTGAGGGGATGGAGGACTGAAGCTCAGGCGATGGTGCTTCTGTACCGGGCACTGGTGAGGCCTCACCTCGAGGGCTGTGTTTCGTTCTGGGCCCCTCACTACAAGAAGGACATTGAGCTGCTGGAGCTTGTCCAGAGGAGAGCCACCAAGCTGGTGAGGGGTCTAGAGAACAAGTCACACAAGGAGAGGCTGAGGGAACTGGGCATGTTTAGTTTGGAGAAGAGGAGGCTGAGGGGAGACCTCATTGCCCTCTACAACTATCTGACAGGAGGGTGTAGAGAGGTGGGGGTTGGCCTCTTCTCCCAAGGGAATAATGACAGGAGCAGAGGAAATGGTGGTGGAGTCACCATCCCTGGAGGTATTTAAGAAACGTGTAGATGTGGCACTTCAGGGCACGCTCTAGTGCCCAAGATTGTTGGGTTTTGTCTGTTTGTGGGTAGGGTTTGTATTTTTTTGTTTGGTTTGGTTGGTTGTTTTTTTTGTGGTTGGACTCGATCTCAAAGGTCCCTTCCAACCCTGAAGATTCTGTGGTCGTTCTGCATTTGAATGTGCCCCAGGTACCAAGAAGGGCTTCCTGAGAACCAGGTGGCCTTGGTTGTTCACATGACTCCAGAGTCAGTGCTCCGAGACAGCCGCTACCAGCAATGGATGGAAAGGTATGTGGTCTTCTAACTGGTTTCACGTCACTGTTGGGCAGCAGTGTGTTCTTATGGTGCAGATGTTTTTCCCGGAGTAGAAATAGCTGTTGGGTGGCAGCAGGGCTCCGCTGGCTCAGATGAGGTTTTAGCTTATGGCTCAGACGCGCACATTTACCCGACTCTAACCTGAGGCTGAAGCTCTTGGGTGTTTTATTGTCCTCTTACAGATTCGGTCCTGGAACTCAGCACTTGGTGCTTAATGAGAACTCCTCTGCTGTGCACAACGCGCGCAGCTACAAGATCCAAACCCAACTGAACCTCATCCACCCCGAGATCTTCCCTCTGCTCACCACCTACCAGAGCAAGGTAGGCAAGGTCCTCTTCCCTGCGTACCTCAACCCCTGAGCAAAGGATGTGTTCGATGTCACTCTTCTCCGCAGGAGGAGGCGGCTGTGTGCAGCGTGCCCGTTGTGCGAGGAGAGTGCCTCTTGAAATACCACTTCAGACCCCAGCAGGAGTGGCAGAGGTCAGCGGGGATCTTGGGCTTCCTGGTTTTTGGGTGGTGGCTTGAAACAGTTTTTCAGTGGGAGTGTGTGCTGAGGGAGGACAGGGTGTAGGCACCTTCTGCAGATTCTTACTGGCGGCCATGGTGGGGTAGCTGCCAAGCTGTTGACTGTGTCCTACTTCCAGGGACGGGGACGTGGATGAGTCTGAAAACACCACCTGGCCAGTGGTTTGGAGTGTTGTTTCTGTCTCTCGCTCTTGTAGCCTCACGTGCTGCTCTGTCCTTTGCTTTGACCTCACGTGTGTGTACCCAACCGTGGCTGTGCCAGAGCAGATGGTGGCAGGGAAAGACTTTTTGGGGAGCGTGGTGAAAGTCTTATCGGCCTTTCTGGGTCTTTAAATGGTATCAGAGCTGAAAGCCCCAGGTGGTTTAACAGTTGCAGATTTCTCCGCTTGCTTTGTGGCAAATAGGTGAAGCTGCTAATGATGATCTTAAGGGTGGGGGACCACGTGGTGCAAGGGGGTATCAGCTGCCATGGCTCAAATTTCTGGCTCTGTTGGGCAGAGTAGGAGGACCCAGATGCCAAGAAGGGTATAAGTTTCTCTCCTTAAGGTGTCTGAAGTACTGCATGTGCTCCAATACAGGACCAGGACACAGGTCCCTTATGCTTTTGAGTGGTGTCTGGCACACTTTTGGGTGGTTGTGCTTCTTCCAGGAGTCTCTGTGCTGCCTTGCAGTGCCCTCTAGTGCCTGGCAGCTCTCTGGAGCTGCGCAGGAGAGTGGAGTGCTTCTCCAGTTTGGTGGAATGGTCATTTCTGTGGCGTGGCTCAGCCCAACCAGGCCTTTTTGGCACAGACCATGCTCATGGATGTATCTTCCCTCACGCCTCAAAATGGAACTTGGAATGAGGGTTTGACCCTTTGTTGTGAGGCTGTTTGGGCACAGTAATTTGGCACTTCTGAAAGTGGTATCTTTTCAGTTCCAACCCTGCCCTGTCCTGATACATGGCCTGTTCTTTCAGAGATGCTGTGACTGTCTGCGATCATGATGCATTTGTAAGTGAAGCCTTGGATCTCCCTGACTTCCAGACTCGTGTGAAGGAGTGCAAAGAGAGCCTGTCTTCTGTGCCAGGTAAGGACCAGTGACTTCTCTTGGATCAGCGTGATGGGAAGCAGGAGATCTTGGTGACCCTCTGCTTTAGAGCCCAGACAAAGCTGTGAACACGCAGATTTCCTGCTGCCTGAGAGTTGCTTTTAGTCTTCCTGGAGCTGTGCAGGGGACAGGCTTAGTGCAAACTGAGTTGGCTCCTTTCAGTTGGATTTATGCAGTTTTGTGCTTCTGGTTTTCTAGAGCTGCTGGGTGTGGGGGTTGGGTGCTGTTGGGGGCAATTAGAGACAAAGCACCCGTGTATCATTTCTCTCAATGGACCAGAGCTCTCCTCGTGGTGAATGTGCTGTCATGGCACGTCCCTGTGTCTGGGAGAAGCCTTGCTCTAGAACCAGCTCTCTCCTCTGAGTTTCAGTTGTCCTGGTGGCAGTGGAGCTTTCACGGTACAACACAGCACCGCTTGCTCACTGGCTGCATCCTGGTTCCGGGGAGAGTCAGGGCACTGCAGAACAGGAGTCAGGTCCCCCTCATTGCCAGCTCTGTCATGAGCAATGAGCAGACTCCATGTTTGTCTGCCTTTGGACGTGCAGTTGTGCGTTGTGATGTTCTCTTGGTGGGGCTCGTTCTGTCTTCCCTTGTAAGCCTCGCTGCTGCAGGAAAGAGGGAAGCTCAGGGAGGCAAAACTGAACATGCTGGACACGTAGGCACTGGAGTTACTGGGCTCTTCAACTAAGTGGTGTCTGAGTGGGCAGTGTGTAGATAACATTTACCTGCAAGTCCTTGTCTGTTTTTTCCAGGAAATGTGGATGCTTATCCTGAAATCGTGTTCTTGGGAACAGGATCTGCAATTCCAATGAAAATTCGAAACGTCAGTTCCACGCTGGTAAATACCAGGTAAATCCTGATGTCATGCATTCTGCTTGACGAGGCTCAGTGTCTCGGGAGGTAGTTTCCCAAGGCCTGTTTTGCCCAGTGTGTTGGTGACTCAGGGAGAGTGTCCCTGTTGTGGAGTCTGTAGGATTTCAGTTTCGGGCACCTCTCTCTTTGGGTGGGGAAGACTCGAGAGTTACCTCTAAAGCCAAACATTTAGAATCACAGAATGGTTCGAGTTGGAATGGACCTTAAAGATCATCCAGTGCCACCCCCTGCCCTGGGCAGGGACACCTCCCACCAGACCAGGTTGCTCCAGGCCCCCTCCAGCCTCGCCTTGAACCCCTCCCGGGATGGGGCAGCCACAGCTTCTCTGGGCAACCTGGGCCAGGCTCTCACCACCCTCACAGCAAAGAAGTTCTTCCCCCCATCTCATCTCCATCTCCCCTTGTTCAGTGTCAAACCCTTCCCCCTCGTCCTATGGCTCCCCTCCCTGATCCAGAGTCTCTCCCCATCTCTCCTGGAGCCCCTTTAGGGACTGGAAGGGGCTCTAAGGTCTCCCTGGAGCCTTCTCTTCTCCAGGCTGAATGCCTCCCAACTCTCTCAGCCTGTCCTCCCAGCAGAGGGGCTCCAGCCCTCCCAGCATCTCTGCTCCAACAGGTCCATTTATTGTCTTCCTTCATTTTACCATCTGCCCCAAGGGTGTGTTCAGCATCAACACAAGACCAGAATGAGCTATGCAGGCAGAACAGTCTCTGTAAAGCCTTGGCTAGTAGGACTGGAGTAGCATTCAGAGGTGTAGAGCACTGAGATCTCTCTGCCTTCCAACCCAGAAGATCCCCCTCCCTAAACGGGCCCTGGTCAGAGCTCTTACACTGGCCCCTAAATGTTTTTGTCACTCGTCTTGCCAGCTCTACCCGATCCCTGCTCCTGGACTGTGGAGAAGGAACATTTGGACAGCTCTGTCGCCACTATGGAGAGCAAGTTGACCAAGTGCTGTGTAACATCGTAGCTGTGTTTGTGTCTCACATGCACACGGATCATCATTCGGTAGGTTGTGTGTTGGAAGAAGGGGTTCTGTGCAGGTGTGCTCTGCTCTTTGGGGTTCGGATGTAGCTGCAGCTGATGACTGTGGGCTGCCCTGCTGTTCGGGCTGCGATTTCCCTCTGCATTCCCCAGGCACTACTGAATCTATCTGTTTCTAATCCCCTCTCCCTTCCTGATAGGGGTACCTGCAGACTTGCTGGGATCATCCAGAGTTGTAGTTTTTTGCAGTGACCATCCCAGCTTCCTTCAGTGCTTTGCAATAAATAGTGACAGAAGCACCAGTTGGTCTGAGCCTGATTGGGACAGGCTGGTTGCTGTCTGCTCTCTTGTGTCTGGAAGCTGCACCAGGTCTGAGATGTTGGGCAGAGACTCTCTGCTCCCTGCCATTCTCTTGGGAGCAGACACAGCAGCACTGGGAAGGGCTGAGGGCCTTGTGTTGTGGGCTGCTGGCCACCAGCTGGGGGGCATAAGCACTGAGGGTGTTACAGCAGCTCAGCCAGCTGCAGTTACTGGAAAAGCAGTAATCTCTGACTCTAGGTTTTCCAAAAACAGCTTGCTGAGCTGCGGTAGCGCTGTTGCCCCTTGCACCCCAGATGTTTGACTGTGCTGTCTTGTTTATTCCCTTTGCAGGGCTTGGTGAACATCCTGATGGAGAGGCGGAGAGCTTTTGTAAGTGGTACTGCTGTTTCACTGCTCCTGAGCTCGCCTTGGAGTGAGGAGAGGGGAACTTCTGAGTAGTGGAAAAGCACCATTATTTCCCTGAGTGTTTCTTCTCTCTGATTTGGTGTGTACCTAGTACCGACTGAGGGGTTTTTTTCCCCTCACCTTTGCTTTTCCAGGCAGCCCTTGGTCAGGTTTTCAGCCCTCTGTTTCTGGTAGCGCCTGAACAGATCATGCCTTGGCTACACGAGTATCACAACCACTGCGAAGAGATTCTCGGAGACATCAAGTGAGTGTTCTCTGTGGTATGTGGAGAAATGTCCTTGCTGGGTCCTTACTTGAGTCAAACTACTGTCGTCCATTCTTCACACCCCTTCACTGAAGGCAACTGTGTCTCCTTCCACTGGGTGTAGAATTAGGATGGTCAGTTTGCAAAGGGGGAGATAAGGTTTGTTACGCGGTTGTGCTACTTAAAGGTTTACGTGCAGGCTTTCCTTTCCTTAGGAAAGGGGAGTTGGGCAAGTCTCTTGGAAAAGAGAGTATTTGACAGCGAGGAAGAAGTTGTTGGATGAGTTACTGGGGCACTGGATAGTGAAAGCAGGGGGAAAACCGATGGGGGCACAAAAATGTCTTGTTTGTGAGGTACTGAACTGAGAAGGAGGAAGTGGCTGCTTAAAGATAAGTTCAGGTTTTACTTTGTACCTGTCCTTAGTTCTCTCTTCTCCCCTCTCTCACAGAATGATTCCTTCCCAGTCTCTCGTGAGAGGCTGTGAGAACATCAAACCTAAAGCTAAATGGTTTGTCAGCTCCTTGTTAGAGAGCTACGACCTGGCTGAGGTAAGCTTAGGAGGGGGGGGCTGCTCGGGGGGGCGAGAGGGGACTTGAGGTCTAACACTTATATCCTTGTTCAGTTTCAGACTTGTGAAGTCCAGCACTGTAAAAACGCTTTTGCGTGCTCAATGGTCCATAAATCTGGCTGGAAAGTAGTCTATTCTGGTGACACAATGCCCTGCATGGCCTTGGTACAAATGGGTAGGTGACAAAACCCCTCTGCTTGAAGAGTCTCTTGGAGCAAGGTCTTGAACTGTTAATGCCTGAAGCAGCCCCCCCCCCACACACCCCAAACCCTTGGGCTGTGTCTGGGACCCAGTGAGGGACTGAGGGGGGAAATGAGAGCTCGTGCAGGCGGTTGGACTGGTCTGTATTCAACCGAAGGCTGAATATATAATTATTTACCCAGGGAAGAACGCTACCCTGCTGATCCATGAAGCAACGCTGGAAGACGGCATGGAAAAAGAAGCAATAGAGAAGACGCACAGGTGGGGGCCATTCTGCTGCCTGTCGCTGTTAGGAAGGTGAAGATGCGGAGCTGGGCTTTGGCCTTGGAACTGGTGGTGAAGGACCCAAGTCCTGTAGATGGTTCTGGTGTGCGCAGACCTCTTCAGCGCTAAAAGTGGTGTGTCACTCATAGCACCAGCCCTGTAACTCTCACAGCTCCCCTGAACGTCCCCCAAGAGGGATGGGGAAACTTTTTAAGTGAACAGTAGGGAACTCTACAAATAGACCAGCCCAGAGGAAAGGTCCTCTGCTTGACTGCACTTCAGGACTAAGCTCAGGAGATAGGAGAGCCATCGTACCTGCCCCCAGCTAACTGCCAGTTCAAACTGAGCGCTGCAGCCAGTGGCACTGAATGCTGCCCCTAGCAAAAGTAGGGGGACCTGAGAGCAGCTTCTTGGAATTACGTGTGAGTTACAGCGCAAGAGCTGGATTTGCTGGCACCCCTGGGACAAGTATTTGAATAAGCCCCTGTCCCCAGTTTGTGGAGCTCCTAACTGTAGAGCTCCAAGTAATTACAGCTGCTTTCTTGCCCTCGGAGTCTTTGGGGAGTCAAGAGACTTGGGTGCCAGAGGAAGGGGTGCCAGGGCCAGCCTGTGAGGAGCAGGGACACCTTGTCCCCAGCCAGAGTCGGGCAGTACAGAGTGCTGGCTGTTGGTGTGATGTGACCTCAGGTGCAGAGCAGCCTGCCCTGGCCAGCGCTAGCCAGCCGGTCTGTGACCAGGGCCGCGTTCCTGTTCCTTTCACAGCACAACCTCCCAGGCTATTCAGACTGGGATGAAGATGAACGCGGAGTTCATCATGCTCAATCACTTCAGTCAGAGATACGCCAAGATCCCGCTGTTCAGCGAAGACTTCAGCGAGAAGGTTGGGATTGCGTTCGATCATATGAGGGTGAGTTGGGAGCTTTGATCCAGACCGTGGGACAGGTTTCACTGTTACTTTGGGATGGCTGCTCGTGAATTAAATTCTCCACTTGTAATGCTGTATCGATACACCATCTCCTGACGAGCAACCTCCTCTGAAACAGCCCCTTTTGCTGCTGGCAAGACACCACTGACGTGGTGAACGGGTGGCACAGAGTGAGACAGGGGCCAATGGCCCTCAGGAACAGAAGTCCACTTGTAGCACACTGGGTACTTGTCTCATGTCACCTCGATTCTGTGCACGCTACTCCCAGCTGAAAACCTAATTTTGCTTCAATTCCCATTTCCGTCTTAATTGGTGACCTGCAAAAGACAGGAGCCAAAAGCTGCTGCCGTTGGATTGAAGGTAGTGGTAGCAGGGAGAATAGCTCACTAATCAATCGGAGCTTGTGCAGCATCCACATCATTTCTTGTAAATGTAAAGAAAATGTAAATAACTTGGCATATGGGATCTGTTTAGGGTTGGAAATGAAGACCTGGCAGCTGAAGCTTGTTGGGCAGGGCTGCGCTGCGCTGGGTGCTGCACAGAGGACGAGGCAGGTCCTGCCACCTGAACGGGGAACAGAGGGGGAAGAAGGAAAACAAAGAGCAGTTCTTACGCAGGTGCTCCTCTGTCTGATGTGTTTCAGGTCCGTTTTGGTGACTTCCCGACCATCCCGAAGCTGATCCCGCCTCTGAAGGCTCTTTTTGCGGATGACATTGTAGAAATGGAGGAGCGGAAGGAAAAACGGGAGATGCGCCTTCTGAAGGAGACTTCTGTAGCCTTGGACAAACTGGCTGGTGGGGAGAACAAGGAAGCGTCGTGCCAGAAACGGAAACAAGCCAAGAACCATCAGGAACTATCAAACAAGAAGCTTAAAACAGTGAACTGAAAGAAGCGAGGCTGAGAAAGCTCTGCTCTGCAGGAGGTGCCTTGCTCTGGGCAGGCCCTGGGAGCGTGTAGTGCTGGGGGCTGCCCGTGGGCACCGTGGAAGAAGGGGGTGGCCTCAGCATCTGGGGCTGCTTGGCCATCGGTGGGGCTCCGTGGGCTGAAGCTCCCCCACGTGCTGTCAGCAGCGCCAGGCTTGGGGCGACAGTATCTGCCCGTACCCTTCCTGCTCCTGGGTCTCACCAGGCCAGGTGTCATTTTTCTTTTAGCCAAAGGTTCTCTCCCAACTGTTTTAGTTTTCGGTTTTACAGTAGAAGCTATCGATAGCGCAACGGCAGCAGCGGTGACCTTCGCAAGAGATTGGATTTGAGAAGCCCTTGAGGGGCCGTGGATTCGCCACAACAAGGCGAGCAGGTCTCTGGGTCACGAGGAACGTACCCAGGTATCAGAACCCAGCTCGCGGGAGGAAACTTCACAATAAAATGGGACACAACTTTTAGGTTAACTTAGGGAAGCGAATGCTGCTGTGTTCCCATTTTATTTTGGTTTTCTCAGCTGATTATTTTTTTTTCGTAAGATCAGTTTTCCAAAACCTCTAGGATCTGAATAAACCACTCACCATCTTACAGGAGGCTGTGTTTTGTCCAGATGGCTAATGAGGACTCAGTGAGGGAGCACAGACACCTCCATCGCTCCAGAGAATGACCTGGGTTGGCTGTTTCTGCCTTACAGCATTGGCGTAAAGACCAAGATCTTGTGCTGTTCTGCTTGCGTTTGATGCCAGCAAAATCATACCTGCCTCTGCCACCCCGCAGCCAGGAGTTCCACTTCTCTCCCTTCAAGCTTGTAATGACCTGGGGTGGCTTTTGAATGGCTCCGGAACAGACAAACGAGAGTTTCCTCAAACAGATCCCAGTCCTGGAGGCAGGGGATGGGAGAGCTGGCAAAGCCGGCCGCTGTGGGGCAGGGCTGTGGTGAAGAAGTGTTTTCAAGGCTTTTTGTGGGTCAGCTCTGCTTCTTCCCTTACCCCTACAGCAACTGAGCGTGTTGGTAAGCAGGAGCGGCTGTGGCCTGTTCCAATGCAGGAGCTCATTTTCAGAGGGAAGGCAGCAGCAAGTGCTTGCTCAGCAAATATTAAAGATGTCATTTTAAGGCAAGGGAAGATGAAGACACAAACTGGCAGCGAAGCATCTTTTGGTGTCCCACTTGTCGACAGCGGGAACTGGGTTGTTGGCACAGCTGGGTACTACAGAAAAGGTCTGCTGGGTTTTTGGGAATAGCAGGGGCTGGGGAAAGACCAAGCAAGTGCTTGTTGTGGTGCAGGTGGAAACAGGACCCTAGTAGGGTGCCCAGGGGAGGGCACGGTTAGAGATGGGGGAAGATGAGTTCATAGAACTGAAGGAGGGTCTTTTATTTAGAAAACAATGAAATAGGATTTTTTTTTTTTATTAATGCTGAGGTATTAATAAAGTGCAAATACAGTAAGTAGTGTGAAAAGGCCATGGCACACATTCCAGCTCTGAGTGGTTGACGCAAGTGTGGTGATGATGGGGATCACAGAATCACAGAATATTCATGGTTGGAAGGGACCTTTTTGATCATCGAGTCCAACCATAAAAAAAACCAACGCACACACAAAAAACCAAACCCAAAACCACCACACAACACACCAAACCCACCCACATCAGCCACAACCCAACAATCCCAGGCACTAGAGCGTACCCTGAAGTGCCACATCTACACATTTCTTAAATACCTCCAGGGATGGTGACTCCACCACCTCCCTGGGCAGGCC
>KZ505849.1:414774-435525 GCA_002844005.1 Limosa lapponica baueri
TGCCCCATCCCTGGAGGGGTTCAAGGCCAGGTTGGAGGGGGCTTTGAGCATCCTGGTCTGGTGGGAGGTGTCCCTGCCCAGGGCAGGGACATTAGAGTAAGATGATCTTTAAGGTCCCATCCAACCCAAACCATTCAATGATTCTATGATGATTCTATGATGATTCTATGATTCTAGTTCAGGCCCTTAGACCAGTGCAGCTGGAAAACAAGGATTTCTCTGCATTTCACCCCAGCTTTCTCTGCATGTGGTTCTTGCTGGGGTGTATGAGCTGGACCACCATCCACGTCCCTTTGCTTTCCTGCTCTTGGTACCTGGCTTGCCTGATGACAGCCAGCTCGGGTAACCTCTGGGGATGTTTGCTCGTGTCTAGTTGCACGCGTGACATCTGTTGCTCTCAGAATTCAAGGATGCTGTGTTTTATTATCAGTAGTGCTTTAATTAAGGGAATATTCCCAGCCCTCTGGGTCATAGCTCAGTGGCCATCCATTTCCCAGATGCTCACACCAGCACGTGTTGTACAGGCAGGTCAAAGCAAAGGTGCCACGGGGCCTCCTTTTGGTCTATTCCGAAGCTCCTGCTCTTGGCTTTGACACCGAGCAGTGTAGCCGGGGTGGGCTATGAGGGAAGGGTGGGAATGGCATTTCTGACGGGGTCTGCGACCCGTGGTTGTGTCTGATCTCAAGATTTTTGATTTCTTCCGCTGCTTGTCCCATTCACCCTGGGGTCAGGTTGCTGCATCTGGTTCGCAGGACAGAGTTAGGCCTGTCCACACGGCTGGGGAGGGAGCGGTAAGACTGGAGTGGCCATGGAGAAGCTCCATGGTGAGGTGCTCCTGACCCACAGTGCTCGTGGAGTAGCCATTCGTGGCAGGTACCCAAGTGGAAGGCAATCCCGGGGCAAAGCCCTCCCTCCAGCTCCTGCCGTGCTCCCCATGGAATGGGCCGTGCTGGGGTGAAGGGTGGATGGACTGGTGGTGGGAGACGGGGCTGGTGTGCCCTTCCTTCTGGTGTGGGGACCTGGCTGGTGGGGTGATGGGCGGCTTGTGCTTTGCATCCTGTAGCTCCCAGTACATCTCTGCAGTGAGTGGCATGTCCCCAGTGCTGCCTGGGAGCATCTGACTGGAAAGCTGCTTATTCCATGTTGCCCCTCCCTCAGGAGGGAAGGCACAGAAAGAGCAGTGATGGTGGCTCTGCAGGAACTGGCTTGGTTTTGGTGACCCCGTGGCCTTTGGTTGACTCTTGAGTCATGCTCGTTCTTTCAGTGCTTGAGTTTTGTGCCCTCTGTGACTTTCTAGAGCCTCTTTTTTTTAGCTAAAACATGGCATCTGGTCCTGCTGGAGCTCAGCAGTGAGAATAGCAAAAGCTGTTGCCTTATGCTTTGTCCTTTCAGAAAAGAGAAACATGACCTAATTTTTAGTGGCTTTGTCCAAGGTAGGACAGAAGCCCTGAAGTCGCCTGGTTTGTCAAGGTCAGTCTTTGATTTGGCCTCTTTTACGGGTAGGAAAACAAACCTAGATCTTATGCTTGAACTTCAAAGGGTTTATTACAATTGGAGCAAGAAAAGCAGTGCCAGAAGATGATGGAAATGACAGAAACACAAAACTGTTGAGGTCGGAAGGGACCTCTGGAGATCACCTAGTCCACCTCCCCTGCTCAAAGCAGGCCCAGCTAGAGCAAGGCTGTGACCAGGCAGGTTAAATATCTCCAAGGTTGAATATGTCCAGGGGTGGAGACTCCACCACCTCTGGGCAACCTGTGCCAGGGTTTTGAAACTGCCTTTATTGTTGCCCCACTTACGGCAAACTCAGGATCAAAACCACAGGCTTGTTTTGGCTTGAAAGGAGATTGGATTTGGAACTCAGGAGGTGCATCTGTGGGATTTCGGAATGACGCCAAGTCTGCAGGCCAGGTCAGGGATAGAGGGTGTGGAAATAATCTGCCCTCTAGGCTGAAATCCTCATTGGACTGTGGAAAGCCCTCAGAACCACAGGATCCCTCCCGGTGGGCCATGATCTCAGTTGTGGGACAGGACAGAAATGTCCTCGGGCTCCGTGGGGCTTTGCCGTGCTGCAATGGCTGAAGGGTGGCCAGAGGAGTGGTTTAACTCGTGGTGAATAAACGGAGGAGAGCTCTCTGGGTCTGGAGGTTGAGGTACCTTCCTGGTGCCTCACGGCTCGCTGTTTTGCTTTCTCGCAGGAGTTTGAGCAAGACGCCTTTGATTTCCAGCAGAAAGTAGAAGACATCGACCGTCGGCTGGGCACTGTTTTCATCCAGGCTTTCGATGATGCCTCGGACTTGGAGCACGCCTTCAAGGTTCGTCTGTCACCTCCCTTCTCTTTTGTGGAAGGAAAATTGGGGCGAAATCCCCCAGAGGAGGCCGGGCTGTGCTGCGGGGACAGCATGTCGGTGTCTGCTGGTGGGAACGGACAGTGGGACCGTGAGACCTGTGGCTTCTGGGCTGCTCTGGGCTAGTGATGCTCAGGCTGGTGGGGCCCTCCCGAACTATCAAGCCAGGGAGCTGGCAGCAGGGTGTTTGCTCCTCCCATTCCTGCTCCTCCCATTCAGCCACAAACAGAATAGACCTTTTTTCGGATTTAGAAAGAGTAATCAAAGAAATTATTCAAATCAGGCTTTTGGATGCCGGGAGTTTTACTTGTGTCTCTGTGAGCTGGAGGAAATTCTGTCTTTTCTAGATTTTCTTGGTGAGAACCGCTGTTAAAAACGAGGGGATTATTGTTAATATCAATTTGATAATATTGTTAGTATATGGATATATTTCAGTTTTGGAAACTGAGGTTTTCCAGAAACAAGGCTGTTATGTTTACCAGCTGATCTACCTTGCAGAAAAAATAAATGGTATTTTCTGAGAAATTTCAATATAAGTGTTTGTAGAAAGGACTGTAGAAAGTGACAGCGTTTATCTTTCTAAGGCTTTTGAAAAAATAGCGAATTTTGAAGCATTTGAAGAATGACAGTTGGAATATGGTTCATGCACAGAGAAAGTCTGTGACAAAGGGAGGGGCTACTTGGAAAAGTAGGGTAAAGAAAACAAATTTCCCTTTTCCAACGTGCCCATGGGTGCAGACATCTGGGCTCGTAAGGAAAATCCCAGTGAGTTTCTCTGCACAAGTCGGGGTTGTGAATTTTTTCCCCTTTCTTTCCCTGCTGCTTCCCTTCTGCAGCTGCTGGACATGTTCGGGAGCCTTTTGGAGCGACCGCTCGTCGCTGCGGATGCTGCTGACAAATACTCCATCCTCATCAGCATGTTCAGCGGTGCCTTGGACCACGCTCGGCTCATCTACGCCAGGCACATCCAGGAGGAGCTGGAGCGCGGTGCGTGGCGTGTGCTGAGTAAAATTGATTTTACAAGAAACTGGACTTAGATTAATTTTGGGGGGGAAAATAATTTGATTTTTCTAAGGAAACCAAAACTTCCCGAACTGGAAATGTTTTCAGCCTCTGTAGCTCCTAGAGGAAATGGAAATGCCGGGGAAAGCTCTGTTCTTGGTATTGAAGCAAATAATCTGTTGGGGGGAAAATAGGTAAAATTTCTCAAGCGGGTGTATGTATGTGAGATGTGAGTGGGAACGAAGACACACGCTGAGCCTCTTTCCCCAGCAGGGCTGTGACAGCGGCTTCTCTCCGCACTCGTGTGCTGCCCCAAACACCCCATGGGACTTGCAAACCCGCTGATGTGCTCCCCGATATGAATTCATTGTGTTCCCCTTTTAATGCTTTAAATGCAAAGTATACGAGTGGGACTTCGTAGCCAAGAGTTTAATCAGCCTTTTCCAGGTTTATTATTTCCCATGAAGATGGGCACAGGAGGGAATGGGTAGGTCCCAATCAGATCAGGATTAGAGTGTGCCTTTTTGAACAATAACCCATTTACTTACCTCAGAAAGGCTGCGCTGGAGCCAGGCAAGTCCGGAAGAGGCAGCGCTGCTGGAACCAGTGCAGGTTAACAAAGGGAATGGAGAGATTTGTGGAGGATGAGTTCATCACCGGCTGTGAATTTGAGGGGGGTTGTTCTGCGGGTGTTAGACGAGACGGTCAGAACTAGCTCCTGGTCAGAAATCCCTCCCTCAGTGTTTGTGGGGAGCCAGGAGTGCACCCCAGGCAGAGGATGCCTCTGTGTCACCTCTCTTTCTACCACGTCCTGGGCTTATCCTTTGCTCTCAGGTCCTTGGTCCAGGTCCAGAGGCACTGGGAGACTTGCCCCGGTCACAGACCTACGTCAGTGTAGCAGATGTTTGGATTTAAGGAAGGAAGCTGAGAAATCAGAGCAGTTGAGTTGCTTTTGGTGTATCTTTGGGGTTGCAGGTGCAGTGTTCAGTCAAATGCTGTTTCATGTGCCCTCCCCAGGTTCCCCCCCAGTGCACAAGAACTTGCCACCAGTAGCTGGAGCGCTGGGCTGGGCTCGGGAGCTGCGAGCACGAATCCAGGTGCCATTTGGTCACTTCAGGCACATCCCATATCTGTGAGTGTCCGTTCCAGCTAAGTTGCTTTATGACCATCTTGATATCTTTTCCCTAATCAATCTGATTTTCTTTCTGTGTTGAACATTATCCCATGGTTATAGCTGAAATAATTCTGAGTCAAAGAGGTGTGAAGTGATTGTGCTGATGCTTTTCAGCTTCCCTGCAATCATTTTTTTAAGAAACTCATTAGTTGGATTTGTTTTGAAGTGGTTAAGAGGCACAGTGGGATAGTACATGGGCTATTCAGCTTTCAGACCTTGTCCTGCAATTGGAAGAGGTATCGAAACCTTTCCTGCTGCGATCTCACCCAGCCTGTGCTCCAGGACCTCCCTGGGAGCAGCCCAGGCCCCGGGTCTGGCATCATCCTGGCTGTGATGGGCAGAAGGGAGCTGGACTGGACTCATCTAAGGTGGATTGATGGAGCTGAGTTTCCAGGTGGGTGAAGAGATGAGGACCTGGCTGGGCACTGGCAGAAAACAACGTGCTCAGCGTTAAACAAAGCCTTCTCCCAAGGTCAAGGAAAGAAGCTGGTGCTGGAATAACTTTTACCTGAATAATTGTCATTGTGGGTGCTCTTGGAGAAAGTTGGCCCCACACCTGCAGCTGCCGCATCTCACGGCACCGTGTGAGACAGCATTTAAGAGCCCTGTGAGCAAAGCAGGGTTGGACCATTGAAGGTGCTCCAGGGACTGCACCCTGTAGCTCACAAGAATGGCTTTGCTTGTCCTGGATGGGATTCTGAGTAAATGGATCCACTTTTTTTATGGGCTTGACCAAAAGAGGCCGTTTCCGTCACCGTGCAGTACTTGTAGCCTTCTCTCACACTGTGTTACCATTGAGGAACTGTCTTCGAGCGCACGGTTATTCTGCAGCAGTAAAAGACATGAGTGCAGTGACACCGGCTTGTGGACCATTCCCAGCACAGAGCCCCAGTTACCGTGTCTGGTTTGAATCCGAATGGCAAATTCTGTAAACTCTGAGGAAGGACACAGATCTGCATTTCGCATTGATTTTCTTTCCCCTGTTCAGAGCGGTTAATAACACGCCCTGCAGCGGGGGTGGCGCGATGCTGTTTCCTACGTGCCATCTGAAAGGGAGAAAGGATTAAAAAGGAAAACCAAAGGTGGTTTCGCTGTGGTTTACGTAGGGGTTTGTTTACTTCTAGAGGGTTTGATCAGCAGTTGCCCAGTGGCGACTGCTCGGGCGCTTCCTTTGCTAGATTTTGTTTAAGTTAATTCAGGTTTTGTCAAAGCGCCCTCCAAAATCAACAACCATGTTCAGGAAAGCTTGGATATTAGGGTAGAATAGAGTAGAATAGAATATTTGAATTGGAAGGGACCTACAATGATCATCTAGTCCTGCTGCCTGGCCACTTCAGGGCTGAGCAAAAGTTAAATCATCTTATGAAGGACACTGTTCAAACAACTCTTAAACCCTGCCAGGCTCGGAGCATCGACCGCCTCTCGAGGAAGCCTGTTCCAGGGTTTGACCACCCTCTTGGTAAAGAAACTCTTTCTCATGCCATTCCAAACCTCCCCTCGTGCAGCTCTGAACCCTTCCCAGGCATCCTGTCCCTGGATCCCAGGAGAAGAGCTCAGCACCTCCCTCTCCATGTCCCTCCTCAGGAGGCTGCAGGAGCTGTGGGGTTGCCCCTCGCCCTCCTTTTCCCCAGACTAGACAAACCCGGAACGCTCAGCCACTCCTCACAGGACATTCCTTCCAGCCCCTTCACCGGCTCTGTTGCCCTCCTCTGGATGCATTCAAGCACCTTCACATCCTTTTTAAATGGTGGGGCCCAGAACTGCGCACAATATTCAAGGTGAGGCCGCACCAATGCTAAATACAGCGGGAGATACTCCAGATGAAGTAGTGGGGAAAGGTGGCCTTAAAGGAATTTCTCTGGCAGCTCCTGCCTGGGCTGGGAGGTGGTTGGACAGCCTGGGCTCTGCCTCCCGCGCTCTGGGACGCCTCTGCTCTTCATGGAATCATGGATTCACGGAATTGCCAGAGTTGGAAGGGACCTCTAGAGATCATCTAGTCCAACTCCCCTGCCAAAGCAGGGCTGCCCAGAGCACATCACTCAGGGCTGCATCCAGGCGGGGCTTGAAGATCTCCAGAGAAGGGGACTCCACACCCTCCCTGGGCAGCCTCTTCCAGGGCTCTGCCACCCTCACCGGAAAGTTTTTCCTCATATTTGAGTGGAACTTCCCATGTTCCAGCTTGTGCCCGTTGCCCCTCGTCCTGTCACTGGGAACCACTGAAAAGAGTCCGGCTCCATCCTCCTTCAGCCCACCCTTTAGATACTTGTCAGCATTAATAAGGTCTCCCCTCAGCCTTCTCTTCTCCAGGCTAAAGAGTCCCAGCTCTCTCAGCCTTTCCTCGTAAGGGAGATGCTCCAATCCCTCCATCATCTTTGTTGCCCTTCGCTGGACTCTCTCCAGTAGTTCCCTGTCTCTCTTGAACTGGGGAGCCCAGAACTGGATGCAGTATTCCAGTTGTGGCCTCACCAGTACAGAGCAGAGGGGGAGAATGACCTCCCTTGACCTCCTGGCGACACTCTTCCCTACGCAGCCCAGGGTTCCATTGGCCCTCTTGGCCACAAGGGCACATTGCTGGCTCATGGATAGTTTGCTATCCACCAGGACTCCCAGATCCTTCTCCTCAGTAGTGCTTTACAGAAGATCCACCCCTAACCTATATTGGTGCCTGGGGTTCTTCCTCCCCAGGTGCAGGAGCCTACCTTTGCCCTTGTTGAACCCCTGCGGTTTGAGCGGCACAGATTTGGCGTGGCAAAGAGCTGCATCCAGCAGGGGCCACGTGCTGCGTCCTTTGGAGGGTCTGTGATCTCAGGAAGGACTGGCTGGTGAGTGGAGGCTGCCATGCTCCATGCAGGCAGGGAGTGAGAAACCTCCTCCAGCAGCCCCGAGCCCTTCTTCCCCGAGTATGCGGTTCCCGTATTGCAAGTTGCCAGTTGTTGGTTGACTGTTGGCTGAACATGAGCCAGCAGCGTGCCCAGGTGGCCAAGAAGGCCAACAGAATCCGGGCCTGTATCAGGAACAGCGTGGTAAGTAGGACTTGAGAGGTGACTGTCCCCCTGTATTGGGCACTGGTGAGGCCCCACCTCAAGGGCTGTTACCAGTTTTGGGCCCCTCACCACAAAAAAGACATTGAGGGGCTGGAGCGGGTCCAGAGAAGGGCAATGGAGCTGGTGAGGGGTCTGGAGCACAAGTCTTATGAGGAGCGGCTGAGGGAGCTGGGGGTGTTCAGCCTGGAGAAAAGGAGGCTGAGGGGAGACCTTCTCGCTCTCTCCAACTCCCTGAAAGGAGGGTGTAGCCAGGGGGGGTCGGTCTCTTCTCCCAAGGAACAGGCGATGGGACAAGAGGAAACGGCCTCAAGTTGCACCAGGGGAGGTTTAGGATGGATATTAGGAAAAATTTCTTCACGGAAAGGGTTATCAAGCCTTGGAATGGGCTGCCCAGGGAAGTGGTTGAGGCACCATCCCTGGAGGTGTTCAAAAGACGAGTTGACATGGTGCTGGGGGACATAGTTTAGTGATGGTTTTTGTCAGAGTTAGGTTGATGGTTGGATTAGATGGATTAGATGATCTTGAAGGTCCCTTCCAACCTAGGCGATTCTGTGATTCTATGATTCTATAAAAATGCCCCAGGTAGAGCCCGCTGGATCTCGGATAGCCTTTGTGCAGTGAAATGATCTTGGGTGATGTGGCAGGGATGAAATCCAGGGTCCCCAGTCGGTTAGAAGGCTACCTGCAACCTGGTGGGTGATCTCGGGAAAGGGGTAAATACAGGTTTACAGCCTCACAGAGCAAAAGGTAATGCTGTGCTTGTCTGTTGTGTTGCCAGCTGCCTGGACTCCGCTGAAGGACGAAGGGTGATACAGAAGTATGAAGAAATGATCCAGTTGCTCGACAGGTAGGTGGTGGTTCAGGCAAGGCTGTAACTGCAGGAAAAACCGTTCCTCTCCTCTAAGCCACTTTCCAGCACATTTGCCAGCCCAGGGCCTGGGAATGTCCCTTTCTAATTCCCTCTGAATTTCTGATGAGAGAGGAGGAGGAGTCTGGTTGCTCTATGCCACTGCCTTTCTGTGACATCTTGGGACGGGAAGTTTGCCCGGGAAGAACAGGAGCCAAAATGGTGAAAGAAGCTTCTTCTGGATGTAGAAGCTGCTGTGGTGGAAAGCCTGGGCTGACTAGAAGTCTCAGTCCACTTGTGCCCATTCAGAGAGGATTTACGGTGGCTGTAATGTTTGTATTCCACCATTCAGAATGGGATTCACTGCCCCTGACTTAATATCTTAGCGTTTGGTGTTACATCTGAACTGTTCGTTCTGGGCTTGCCCTTGGGCAGAGCCCCCTCCCTGGGAAGGAGATGTCTCTGCAGGACCTGCTCTCTGTCAGCGAGGAAGGGAGCTGGGTGCTGGGCGCTGCCGGGCAGTGGGAGGGAGCCCTGCTCCTGGTTACCGAAACAAAGGCTGAATAATTATGGTAGAGCCTTTCGGAAGGGAGCAGACCAACAGGGGATGCCAGTGACTTTGGCAGGGATGGTGGTGTCTGGGTGACGTTTCCCAAGGGGCTTAGGTGACAACATGATTCAGAGGAGACTTTGTTGTGTGGGTGGTTGGGACTGTCCATGCCCTGTGAGATACCAGGCCCCCTATTCAGCCCTCGGTGTTTCCGTCCCCGGTGGTGTCACTGAGCTCTGGAAGAGCTGTGTTTCCCGAGGCTGACAGACTCTCTGCAGTGACTCCAAGAGAAGTGAGGGCAACTCCATCCATCCTGGCATTTGTCTGGGTGTAGACACCCATCCTGCTTGACACTTTGGCAATGTCCAGTAGCTGCCTATCTACTGCTTTAGGCTAAATGCTGCTGAAAGGCTGTCTCCAAATCTGAATCCTCTGCTAAAAATGGTACTTGAGAGATCTTTTCCCTCCTGACATGATGCTGTCACCGGTTTTCGGGTGTTTGTCTTTGAAGTCGTGTTGTTTATGGAGATGGTGTGGATGGGTTTTTAATATTCCCTCATGTTCTTCGGGCCTCAGAATTGGACTTGGCTTTCATGCCTTCATCTGCTGGCTTGGTAGCTACATGGTGGATGTTTCTTTTTTTTCTGGCAGGTATCAGGAAAAGCTTTATGTAGACTGGTCCCAGACGGTCTCTGAAAAATCGCAGTACAACCTCACTCAACCGCTCATCCGACGAGATCCAGAAACCAAACTGATCTCAGTCAATTTTGATCCCCAGGTAAAAACTGCTGCCCATTACCTTTCCTGCTAGCCCACAGGCATGTCTCCAGGCTGTGACCCACTGTGGGCGGGGGGTCTGGTGGGACTGGGACTAGATCTGTTCTGCTGAGGTCCCTGGAACCCCTTCTGTGATGGGTAGCATGAATTTACCATCGTCTGTGGGCTCTATCTCCTGGTAAAACATCAGGATTGCAATTTAAGCGGAGCGCATTCTAGTTAAAGCCAGTGGCAGAAAGTCCCTGAGCAGCCAGATGTTTAACTGGTGTCGCAGTGTCCAGACCCAGTTTGATACTGGTGTGGGGAGTGTTGGGGCAGCATCTACAGAGGTGGATTCATGTTGTGTATCTGAATCTGAGCTTCCTGAATGGGTACAAAAAACCCAGGAAAGGTTTAGTTTGTTACACCAGTGTTGTGGCTGTTGGGTTTCCTTTATTGTGGTGTATGAGGCTTTTCTCTGTCCCCTAGAGCTCCCCTGTGTGTCTCCAGCACAGGGAGGGCTGACCATCCGCCCTGCCCACAGCAGAAGCAGGGCTCCAAGCCAGCAGCGTGCACAGATGCATTGAAAGCTTCTGGGGTGTGGTGGGACCAGGGTCCATCAACCATAAAAATGCCATTTGCTGGGGAGACGCTGAGTCTCAGGGGCCTGGGGAAAATGTGCATCAAAACCTTCCCCTGTTCCCTGGGGCATCTGCTGTTAAAGGAAGGTGTTTAGGTTTCAGAGCTCGTTCAAGATTGGCCCTCAGCCAAAGGACTTGACTTGGAAGAGAGCTTGGAAGCTCTCTTGCGAAGGTGGAAGCCCCAGGGGATGATCTCCACCGTTCACCCCAGTGACAGGATTTGGAGCCTGGGATGTGCTGACCCTGCCTGTTCTCAGCTCCAGGCTTTGAGTGCTTCTGCACTGCTCTTCTCCGCTTCCGTTCTGAGGACTGCCTGATGTCCTCAGGTGCCGGCCGAGCAGCCCCTTCATGCACTCCAGAATAGATAGGAGCACGTCATTTTGACTCGAGAGAGGATGTGTTTGCAGCCCGTCAGCATGGAAGAGTCTTCCAGAGCTCTCCTTTCATGGAGGAGAGGGAAAGAGGGGAAGACACCCTTGGACCCATTGTGGGGATGTCCCAGACCTCCCAGGGCAAAAGAGGGAGAGGAGCTTGGTTCCGTCTCACTTTCCCTCTTCCTCCCTCAGTCCCCTGGTTTTTCCTTTCCTCCCACCCCATTCTCCTTCATCCACTCTTCCCGAGTGCCCCCTGCACCTTTCAGCCCTTCTTTCTTTCCTCTTCTTGTCATTGTGTTCATTGTCCCTTTGGTATTGTAGACACTGTGTTACCACTTCTCTTCCTGACCTGCAGTGCAGGTTTTGCCATCCCCTCAGAGGGACCTTCCCAGGTGCCTTGGCCACCTCTGCTGGACGTTGGGTTTTGGCTAACGCAGGCAGTGGTGGAGAGGTTCCAGTAACCCCTGCCTGTCACCCCGGGCAGTGACAAAGGCCATGCAGTCCCTGCCCTTGTGGCTTCACCTGCTCTGGTTCATACCTGCAGCTTTCCAGTTTTCCTGTCAAAAATAGGGGCAGGGAGCTGGGACTAGAGGGTGTGAATGGGATGGGGTCAGAGAGAGATTTCTTCCCCTCGTCTTCACAGGAAGGGATGATAAAATCTGCCGACCTAAGGGAAAGGTGATTTTTAGGAAGCTGCCCCCCAGCTCAGCCACAGCCAGGAGTGTTCCTCACCCTGGTACTGCCCAAACAACGTACCGAGTTCTGTAACACCACCTGCAGTTCCAGGAGCATTTGACCTCCCACTGGCCACTAAACTGAGCAAAGATTTTTAGTCTCAGAAGTGCTATATTGCACTGGAAGACCTTGCTGCTCCCTTTGTTGCAGGGACTCATTTACACTTGGCTTTATAATTTAATAATCCCCCTCAATCCTGCCCTGTCACAATTCAAACACGCACTGGCACTGAGTGCTTTCGGTTGCGCTGGGAGAAGTCTCCAGCAGAAGTCTTTGGTGGAAGGTGGCTGTAGGAGGATTTGAGTCACTGGGCTTGGGACCATGGTATTATTTTTTATTTTATTTTCTTTATGCCAGTCAGCCCAGCAAACCAACACAACTGGAGCCGTCTTATCTTTCACTTAGATAACTGCTAAGTTATCTAAGCTCCTAAGTTATCGGCTGCCCAGAGAGGTGGTGGAGTCTCCTTCTCTGGAGACATTCAAACCCCACCTGGACGCATTCCTGCACGACCTGCTCTGGGTGGACCTGCTCTGGCAGGGGATTGGACTGGATGAGCTCCAGAGGTCCCTTCCAACCCTTCCAATTCTGTGGTTCTCTCAACTGCTAAGCTCCACTTGCAGGTGCAGTATCACTGAAAGACTCTACTGATGAGGATAGCTGAGAGGACCAGAGGTCATTGTGGCTTTTCGAGGCTGCACAGAGTTTACGGGGAGGGTAGTTACAGAGCTGTCTGTCTTTGGTTGGGAAGAAAACCAGAGACAAAGATCAATGAGAGACAGATGGTGTGGACTAGGAGGTGTCCGGTGCCTTTTGAGAACATTCTGCTTTGTGAATGAAACAGCAGGAAACCCCTCAGATGCTCAGAATTGACTGGAGAGTGTTGGCCAGAGGAGCAGGGAGGATTGTCCCATGTTCTGCTCTCTGCTTTGTTTCTCCAGCTGGTGTCGGTGCTGAGGGAGGTGAGCTACCTGTCTGGCAGCCCGATGGGAGCCATCCCACCAACGGCAGCAGAAATCTATTCCTCCAAGGAATCATACCGGAAGGTGGTGGCCAACTTGGAGCTGATGGTGAACAGATACAACAAGGTCCTGAAGACAGTCCTGGAGGTCGAATACCCTCTGATACAGAGGCAGCTGTGGGATATTGACTTGAAGCTGAAAGAGGCAGAAGAAACCCTGAACTGGAAGATGGAGGGTGAGCTAGCTCTGTGTTAGGGGGAAGGAGCGCACGCACTTGGGTCTCAGCAGGTTCCCCCGTGTGCCCAACCTCCATCACCTGCTTCCCAACTGCAGTTCCCAGCAGGGTAGGGGACGCCAGCAGAGCCAGCGCTGGGGAGGTGAAGGGCAGCCCCCAGCTTGCCTGCTCCTTCCCACCTTCCCTTGATCTTCTGGGGCTGTGGACAGGATCCTGCTCGCTTCAGGTCCAGCCTGGGCTTTTGGAGAGCAGAGGCTGGCCCATCTCCACCAAGGAGATGGCAACATCTGGGTTTGCAAGAGCTGGCAAGGCTGGGGTTGAGGCATCTGCTCGCTGCCCATGCTGGCCCCCCTGTGCCAGCCCAAGTGACCCGTTGTGTCCCCGAGGTGCTGCCTTCTCACCCACTAGCGCAGGGGGTGGGAAGCCTTGGCCCAGCCACCTGGCACTGGGATGGACTTGTCCCAGGGAGAGCCAGGGCCACCTCATTATCTTTTCCAAAGGATGCAGTACTGCAGCTGGAGGTGTGCTCTGTGCGCTTTGGGATGGTTTAACCAGTGTTCTCGCTTGATCAGTTTTAACTGCAAAGCAGAGAGGAGGAAGACAGTTTGTTTCCTCTTGGCGAAAGCAAACTGCTCACGCGTGGAATATATATTTCTGTCATCAGGCTTGTGGTATGAACAGGAACGAGTGTCCTCCCTTGGGAACATGCAAAGCAGAAGTCCTCACGCTGGAAATCTCTTTCTCCGCTGCACAATAAAGATGAAGGGCTTTTCCTGCAGATGAACCTTAAGTTCCCTGCATCTAAATGCAGCCCTTGCTGCTGCCTGGGGCTGCCACAGCCCTGGTGTCAGGGGTGGGGTCCCTGCTCCAGTGATGGTGGCATGGACACTCGGCCTGTCATCCTCCCCGTGCTGCTCGCTCCCGTAGCCCTCAGTGGAGATCAAAGCTGGGCAGAGGGAAGTGGGAACTGTCAGACCTCCCTGCGGGGATGGCACTCCTGGCAGAAAGCAGCGGCTGTGGCTCTCTGTACCATGGCTTCTTGGAGTAGGAAGGGACTAGAAGTGGCTCTGTTGGTCGAGATGGTGAGTCCATTGCGTTAATGTGGGTGAGAAATATATGAGACCACAGGGAAGAAGTCAGAGGCTGGTTTAAAGGAGGGTGCAGAAGACCTTGGCCCAGCAGCTCTGAAAACAAGTAGTCAATCATCTCATTTTTTATCAGGTGTCTGGGATCACATCTCCATGGTGATGGATGGTGTCCATGACCTCGAGCGGAGGACACAGAAAGCCAAAAATAATGTTGAGGAGATCCAGCGCATCGTGCAATCGTGGGCGCCGCCCGTATTTGAGAGGAAAGATTGTAAAAGGGACTCTCTGCTAAGCCTGGAGGACTGTCAGGACCGTCTGGAGAGGCGTTACAGCCTGGTCAGAGAGTCGGGGCAGAGGATTCATTCGCTGGTGAAGGTGAGGGGGGACCTTCCCCAGGGTTTTGTTAGCTTTTCATAGGCTCTGGGTGTCTCTCCGCTCTGGTGAAAACGTCCAGAGCTGTTTCACCTTAAAATTAATTCCCTTAACTCATTTGAAAATCTTACCCAGTGTTAATTAACGATAGCTTTAATGAGTGCGCTGGCCTGGCTGTGTGGTGCTGGGCACTGCTGGGCGCCCAGTTCGGGGCAGGAACAGGAGCAGCCCCAGCCCAGCGCAGTCTGGCTCCCGGTCCTGGCTGCTGTGGAGCCACTAGAGGGGAGTCGTGCATCAGGCGTTGGGATCCTGCTCAGACGAAAAAAACCTCCGAAATATTTACCTGAAAACAGAGAGGCAGCTGGCTGTGGCTGACCTTTCTGTTGCAGACTTCTTGTCCCTCTGTGGGAGCGGGAGGTGACGCTGACAGTCCAGGGAGAAGCTGAGCGACAGGAGAAAAGCTGCTGTCCAAAACCTCGGCACTTTCCAGCGGCTTTGCCAGAGCTGAGAGTCGTCTTTGCAGGCTAGGAGACAGCCCAAAGCCGTGCTCCTCACCTGCCCAGAGCGAGGTGCTGTGCGTGGCAGGGACAGCACCTTGGCCTGAGGGGTGATGGTTTTTAGATCCAGCCCTCTCCTGAGGGTCACCATCTGACCTCGGACTCTGGAGAGAACCGGCTGACCCTCTCTGGGACACTGAGTTCTTGTTGCTCACCTTACCTTGCTGTCTGCAGCCAGCCCTGGGCATCTAACCCCCTTCTCTGCACGCTGAACCCATGGTGAGGATTTTACCGTGCCCATGTTGTTCTGCTGCCACAGCCATAACAGGCTCGGCCTCCGCCAGCTACCACCCAAAAGACCAGGGAACTTCCGAGGTTGGCCAAGGAGAAGATGGGGCTGTGGTCATGGCAGGAGGGCTGGCACCAGTGGTGTGGGGGCACTGCCAGTGCTGCTCACAGGGGCAGGACCAGCTGTAAAGCAGCATGAAGGTCCTGGGGAGGGATAGGCACCGTGACCCATGGTGTCCCCATGCCTCTGTCCTGCTGTGCTGGTCAAGCCTGGCGGAGCAGCAGCAGCGGAGGGGCCCAGAGCTGCTCTGCTGGGCTTCCTTCAGTCACTCAAATCTTCCTGAGGGCAGGGGAGTCTTGAGGCTGCTGAGAGAAGCACAGGGAGGGTCAGGTACGTGCCTGTTATGGTTTGAGAAAACCCATAACAATCTATTGTCACTTAGACAATTATTCTATCACCCGATGACCCCTCTCCACCCGGAAAGGGGAATCGGGGAACACAAAGAAACACAAGGGTTGAAATATCAATAGATTTAATAGACTAAGACTAAATAATTGACAATAATACTAAAGAACCAGTACTAATCCCGACACTGATATAAGATATACAAGAGTTATACTCAGCCAGTTCTATCAGCAGGAAGCTGTGCCCTCCCAGCAGGGACAGCAAATGGCGGACACTGCGAGCGCAATGGCTTCAGGAGGAAGGGAAGGCCTCAGGGCTCCGGCACCGGGGCAAGGAGTTGTCTGGACCCCCCGCCATCAAGGGAGAGAGAGCTACGCAGCAAACTTTTCTAATTTATATTGAATGTGACGTTCATGGTATGAAATAATCCTGTTGGCAGCCTGGGTCAAATGCCCAGGCCTTGCTCCTCCTTGTCCCTGCACCTGGCAAGGCTCAAAAACACTAAAACCTTGAATCCCACAGAGCCTGGCTGGCTATAGTGTAAATATTTTCACAAATTCAGTCACTGGAGTCTTCTAAGAGTGCAGTTTTCCCCAGCATTAGAAGAAAAGTTAGTCCTGTGTCTCTCAACCCAGGACAGTGCCCCAACAGGACAGCTCAATGCTGGCTTTCATTGCCCTGCTTTCACCAGGATGAGGCCCCTGGAGCCACGGCTCAGTAAAACACCAGTAACAAGGGGACATTATCAAAAACAAGGACAGAGAATGGTGAAGAGAGGGTGGTGCTTTCAGATGGGCCTTCGCATGGAGTTTCTTCCTGTGGAGTTCCCCTTTCTCTCCTGTCAGCAGAACATGGCGGCAGTCCCCAAGGGGCCAGGGCCCTGGCTCGCTCTGTTGAGAGCTGAAGCACCCAGCTACAAGATGTCACCTCGGGGAGCAGCGGCTTTAGGTTGGCTCAGGCCCAACTGGCAATGCCGCCCTGTGCCATGTCAGGGCAGGGAATGGCACCCTCTCCTCTGCCCCCGTACGTGGAATTCTGCCAACGTGGACCCCCCCTGCCGTGGGCGCTGTGCGTTGATTTCCGCTCAGGGCAAGCTGGGCCTTTTTTTGTTGAGACCATGTGTTGAGAGCCCCTGGCAGGGTGAGGAGAAGGAACACTCATAGCAAGGCAGGGGACAGGAGGACAGCAGAGTGGGTACATGGCCTGGCCTTGTGGGAATGGAAAGAGGAAACCCAGGAAGGATGGGTCCCCGCTGTGACCCACTGAACCCTGAGTTTCCTGACTGGGAGCTTGCCTGGAGGAAGGGAACACAATGAGCTGAGGAGGGAGCTCATTAGCCAACCCTTTGTCTCCTGATCCCAATCTTTATCTGTTTCTACACGGTTTATTTAAAAACCCTTTCTTGAATTTAAAAGTTCTCTGGTCTTGATGACCATTTTAGGGCGGAGATGTGAGCAGTCCACCTTGAAGGCCTCGGCCACTCAAGGTGACTTTATACAGGCCACCAGGGCTGGGTCTTTGTGCATTGGGACGAGCCCTGGAGACCCCTGAGCGCTCCCTGCCCTGAGTGCGCAGGGCAGCCGCGAGCCCTGTGGCCTCGGAGCAGAGGGAGGAGAACGTGTCCTCTCTTAGCAGAGCTGCTAAGCCTCCTCTGCACTCCATTTTTACCTTGCAATTGTTTTCAGCTGTTTTGGATGACAAAGCAGCTCCTTGACAGAAGCAGCAAATTGTGGCCACCAGCAGCAACAACCGTCTGTCTGGTTTCCCACCCCCTCCACGAGACTGGTACCAGTATGCTCACTGGCATCAGCCTGTGTCTGTGGGCAGCTCTCCTGTAGGACAGACTCAGCCCTGCTGTACTTGAAGGCGTCTTCTTTTTCTTCCAGGAAAACCAGAACCTCTTGCTTGCAGACCCAGCATCTGACGTCTGGAAGGCGTATGTGGATTATGTGGATGAGATAGTCCTGGATGGATTCTTCACTGCCATCGAGAGCTCGCTCAAGTACCTCCTGGAAAACACAGGTGACTGCGGGTTCCTCTCCCCTGGCCGTGACGGCTGTGTCAGGCTCACCAGAGGGAAGTTTCTGGTTTGTGCTCTCCCTCATGCCCGAGTTGCTCTCTTTGTCCTGGCATTCTGCTCTCCCTCTTGCACTGTCTATGGCAGGTGCTGGGGAACCTCCAGACACTCCGACCCCCAGGCCTTGGAGCATAGCATTGCTCAGGGGGAGGGATGGAGATGACTCTGTGCTATTTTCAGGAATTAACGGACAGACGTCCAAACTTGAGATGTCATCCCAAGTCTGTGCGTGGGTATCAGCCATCTCCCACCTGCCCGTGCTCAAAGCATCGAGGTGACACAGTCTTTCAGTCGTGGAGAGTCTCGAGAGCCGGTTCTGCTGTTGAAAGGCATGAAAGAAAAACCTCAGTCGCTGAGCCTTAGTCCAGTGAAGAGATGGGATGGGGTCAGGAGTCACTAAATCAGACCTCTCAGCTCAGGCTGCCGTGGAGGATCACTCACTCTGCTGAGAGCAGCCTGTGTCCAGCTATGGCACATCTCCAGGAGTGCTGCCTCACTGGGTGTGGGGGCACACCGAGTTGGAGAATCGCATCCAGTTCTTCACCATCTTGTTAAAAAACATGCACATAATTTCACATTTGTATTTGGCTTCAATTTTCAGTTGCTGGGTTTTTTTCATGCCTTTCTCCACTAAATTAAAGAGCCTCTTGGTTCCTGTTGTTTTTCTCCTCTGCAAGTACTTATGTGCTGTAATTGTTCAGCTCTCAGACTCCCTTTTGATTAGCTAAAGAGCCTGGTCTCTTTAAGGCTTTTTTCCACTGCATTTTTTCTAGTTTTTAAATCACTTGTGTCTCATCTGTTCTCCAGTATCTCCTGTGGGTACCAGAACATCAGCTAGTTCGCCAGCATTGCCTCTGTGTTGTGAGCAGACACAGTGTCACTGCACCCAGCGAGTGTGTGTGTGTGTGTGATCACACCTGCCTGGTGTCCCTCTGGGGCACGTGTGCACCTTGTGGTGGGATGTTGGTGGCTCAAGATCCCTTTTCTCCCCTTGAAAAAGATCCTGGCATCTCCGTTCTTCCCTACCAGATCCCAAGGCAGGGCTCCCCCCCCTGTTTGAGGTGCAGCTGGACTTGGTGATCCCAGATTTGGTATTTCGTCCCTCCTTGGACCCTGGCACAAACGATGGCTTCTATGACATGATGGAAAGTCTTCTCAATGACATCTACCGGATGTCATCGTTGGTGCCCAGGCTGGCTGAGCACAGCGGCTTCCCCCACTACCAGGTGGGTGGCTGTGGAGCTCCCTCCTGCCGTGTGGCAGTGAGGAGGAACCGTGCTGCTCCCGCGTCACAGCGCTCTCCTCTCCTCTCCTAGGCTGACATGGAGGACATGGCGGATCTGGCTGACATGCGCCATGAGCTGCTGGGACGCGTGCAGGCTGTGCTGACGGCCTGCTGCGATTACCGCAGTGCCTTCGACCACTACTCCTACCTCTACGGGGACGACAGAAAGGAGTTCTGCCGCCAGTTCCTCCTCTATGGGCACATCCTCACTGCTGCAGAAATTGAGGCCCACGGGGAGGACGGGGTCCCCGAGACGCCTCCCACGCTGCAGCAGTTCAAAGAGCAGATCGACTCCTATGAGAAGATCTACGAGGAGGTGAATCGCATCGAGCCCATCAGCATCTTCCAGAGCTGGATGAAAGTCGATGCTCGCCCTTTCAAGGTGTCCTTGCTGAACGTGATTAAAAGGTGGAGCCTGGTGTTCAAGCAGCATCTCATGGACCATGTCACGCACAGGTGAGAGCTGATCCTGCCTCCTCTGCCAGGGACCAAAGGGGGTTTCTCTTGTCTTGGAGGGGCTTTATCCTTTCACACTGGTAACCGATAAGCTAATACAGGAGCAAGAGAAGGGGGTCCCTATGCCTGCCAGCTCCATCACAGCCCCTGTGTTTTCCCTCCCCTGGGCCCTGCTGGGAACTGGTACGGCCGAGTGTGTCCCGTGGGAGCAGTTGTATGGACGTGGTACCATCAACACCCCACGAGTCGGTGCTCCTGGGCCCCGTTGTGCGGACATCTGATTGTCTGTTCCTCCTGATCCAACTAATCTCATCTCTGCTAAGGCTCAGTGCTTACTGTGTTGAATTTGATATTAGCCATCAGTAAAGCTGCATTAATGCCATGAGATACTCGCTCTATTTCTAAATGCATTGCTCTTTTGAGTGCACTCCGTGTTTAGAGAAAAAAAAAAAAAAAGAAAAAGTAATTTGGGTTGCCTGGCGTGAGCAGTCATGGGGAGCAGGTTTCAAGGTTACAAAAAGAAGGAGTTTTGGATGTAAGTTTTGAATTAACATGTATTCCCTGCTCTGAATAGCTGCTCAGTGGCCAGGTCTGTGCAGGGTGATGCAGCAGGTGATTTATCTGAATAGTTCCAGCTGCAGGATGTCACAGGGCTTGGGTGCTTGCAGAGAAGTGCTTACAGGCGTATCTAGTGTGAAGGCTGCTGCGGGTGGGGGATGAGATGATCTTTTGTGTTCTTTTCAGCACCATAATTCTGTTAGATAATTTCTGTGCAAAGAGATTTCTTTGTAGCTTAGAATGGGCATTGAGGGGTTCTTATTAAGAGTGCCTGATTCAGCAGTTTAGTCTTTACTGGGGGAAGTATTTTAGGATACATTTTGGCCCAGCGGCATCCACAGAATTTAAGTGGGCGCTTAAAAAGTAAGTGTTTTGAGAAGCGGAGAGTGGCCGTGCTGGAAAGGACCAGAGATGCAGGAGCCCATCATGTCTCTGCCGACAGTGCCCAGGAGCTGGTGAAGTTCAGAACAGGGTAAGCAGGTGGGGAAACTTCCCCAAATTCTCTCCTTGTCTCTGATGATTCATAGCTCACGGTCTGAGAGACAGGGGTCATGCCTTTATATTTAAAGACTTGGATGAATTTTTTTATTCTTCCCACAAGTGTTTGGTTGCTTTTCTAAACTGTTGTGAATTTTTATCACCTGCATCCTCCTGTGGCAGGGAGTTACCCTGGGAAATGAGGCAGTGTGTGAAAAGGAATCACTGTTTGTTGTAGCTTTGCATCTGCCAGGTTCATTTGGGGATCTTGATTCTTCTATTGGAAGAGACGAGATGAAAACTGTCCTTGTAAACTCAGTCTCCCCAGACCACTCCTGAGCTCACAGATCTCCACTATATTCCTTCTCAGGTACCTTTTCTCCAACCTGAGAAGTCATAGAATCATAGAATCACAGAATGGTTTGGGTTGGAAGGGACCTTAAGGACCCACAAGGACCTTAAGGACCCTCAAAGCCCTGTCCAGCCTGGCTTTGAACCCCTCCAGGGATGGGGCAGCCACAGCTTCTCTGGGCAACCTGGGCCAGGCTCTCACCACCCTCACAGCAAAGAAGTTCTTCC
>KZ505849.1:438007-453261 GCA_002844005.1 Limosa lapponica baueri
CCCCCAACTCTCTCAGCCTGTTCTCACAGCAGAGGGGCTCCAGCCCTCGCAGCATCTCCATGGCCTCCTCTGGCCCCGCTCCAACAGGTCCACGTCTCTTCTGTTCTGAGGCCCCAGAGCTGGAGGCAGCACTGCAGGGGGGTCTCCCCAGAGCGGAGCAGAGGGGCAGAATCCCCCCCTTGCCCCGCTGGCCACCCTGCTGGGGATGCAGCCCAGGGTGTGGGTGGTTTTTGGGCTGCCAGAGCATGTTGCCAGCTCATGTTGAGCTTCTCCTCCACCAACACCCTCAAGTCCTTCTCCTCAGGAGAGGAGAAGCCATTCTCTCCAGCCATTCTCCACCCAACCTGTATTTGTGTGCCCAAATGCTGGTGGAGACCCTATAGTCCCGGGGGGCTGTGGGCAGAGGGGTCTGTGCAGGACACAAGATTTACAGTGGGACTTTTGGGGGAGATGTTCCTGCCTGTGCAGTAAAAGCTCCAGTTCCCTGCTGCGGGCTGGGCTGGGAGCCGAGGGGTGTTGGCAATCCCCTGGGCTTCCGCTCACGCTGCTGTGATCCAAGGGTGGCCAGGTCACAGGTCTGCAATAGCAAATGGTCCTAAAGATACCTGGGTTCCTGCAGGCTCCCTGAAAACCAGCAGAGGTGTGTTAGGTGGATGCTCTGGCTGCTGCAACAGCTTCAGTCCGGCATAAAACGTGCTGCTGCGGAGAACCCGGCTCTGCTAATCCCCCTGCCCAGGAGCTGCTTGTTTGGTGCCTGTTTGTGCAAGTACATTCCAACAACTGATCTACTCTTCTGATAGGGGAAACGAGGGATGCGGGGCAGCCACTCAGATGCAGGAGATAACAGACCAGTTTTGGTCTTTCTGCCAAGTGACAGCAACACGTAGTTGAATGATTAATTCACTCCTGTTACACGGTGGAAAAACCAGAAATAAGTTCCCCTAGGTACCGCTCCCTCCATGGCCATGGAGATGGATGGGCTGGAGCTGGTAGTTTGTGTGAGAAGGACAAGGAAGCAGCTCCACGTGTGCCCTGCTGTGGTCATGGATAGTGATTTCTATTAATACTGGAATATAAAGTGCCAGAAGGTGACCCCTCAGGAGGGACCGGCCCCGCTCTGGCCACCTCTGCTGCCTCAGAGCTGCCTCCAGGTTGTTTCCCTTCTTTCCATACTGTTGGTGGGTCTCCATCAATCTCCTCAACTATGTGAACTGGGATGAAAAGAAACCCAAAGCCTTTCCTGGAGGCTTGCACAGTACGTGGGGAAGCGGGCTCTCCGAGAGCCGAGCACTGGGACTTGAGGACAGCAGAGCCCTTGGCTGATGTCAGTGTCTGGGCCCGGGAAGCCTGGTGAGAAGAAATAAAATCCCTTTCTCAAGAAAATCCCGGCTACTCAGGGTGGATCAGCAGCAGCGCTGCGTGCTTCCAGCTTGGATGCAGACCTGAGAAAGATGCCGGTCTTATTTAGTACTAATATTGTATACACAAGCTGGATGGATCTGTCCCAGAGAGCACTCCAGAAGTCCTTCTGGTATATCGTCTTCTTCTGCTCTAAGAGCTGGCAGGAGATTTCCCAGGCTCTGTTTCTTAATTAGCTGTGGGAAGCTGGAGGATCTGATGAGCTTGCGTCCCCAGCCCATCCTGCCCTCAGCCGCTCCCCACAGGCTCCGGCTCCCGCTGGGCTTGGTGTTGGGATAACGGTTCTCTCTCGAGCAGTGAACCATCCTGGGACCCTTCTTCTCAAGTTATTGGATGTGTTTTTACAATCAGAGCAGTCAGGTACAAGGTCTCAGTCTTCATTAGGCTTCAAAATTGTGAATAACTGGTAAGTTTTATCCCAAATGGTGTGTTTAGCCTTTGCATCACAACAAAACTTCCGTGCAGTTTTAGACACGGGATCTGTTGCTTTTCCTGTTCTGTGATTGTCCATAAACAGCTCAGATGCATCTTCTATCCAATAGCGAGTTCTGCCTGCCAGCACTTACATTTTGCTTGCAGGAGCTGCCAGAAAAATGGAACAATATAAAGAAGCTGGCAATAGCTGTGAAGCAGCATGTGGCTCCTCTGCAAGCCAACGAAATGACAGTTCTGCGCAAGAGCCTGGCGGCGTTTGATGTTGAGCAGCACAGATTCAGAGAGCGGTTTCGGAAAGAAGCACCGTTCAGGTATGGGCAAATCATTCCGTCAGAGAAGCCCCGAGGGAAAAAAAAAAAGCTTTATGGGATCATTCCGAGTGTCCCAAGGACGTACGCTCGAGCCCTCGCACGCATTTCCTGCCTCCTGACGGTGTGGTGTCTGTTGTTGTCCCTGGGGTTTTGTCCCTGGGGTTTTGTCCCTGGGAACACTGTCCAGGGGAAGCAAGAGATGGAATTTGGCTGCTGAGTGCACAACCTCTCTTTGTGTCGGTAGCGCCGTGTGGCCGTACCCTCAGCGTGTACTACAGACATTTCAGCTCTGCTTTGTCTCTCAGAGGCGCTGTTTGTTTTATGTTTTCTTTAGAAGTTGCTACAACATCGCTTACGAAGAATAAACATTTCTTTCTAGGTTTGACACCAAAAAGCCTTATCAACTGCTGGATGCAAAGCACATGGAGATTAAACAAATGGAGTCAGCCATGACCTCGATTTATGAATCAGCTGGTCTGTTTGAAGTCATGGTGCCAGATTATAAACAACTGAAGCAGTGCAGAAAGGAGCTGTGTCTTCTCAAAGAGCTCTGGGACATGATCTCCCTCGTGAACACCAGCCTTGATGACTGGCAGACCACCAAATGGGTGGATATTAATGTGGAAAACATGGATCTGGAATGCAAAAAGTTTGCAAGAGAGATTCGGAATTTGGATAAGGAAATGCGGGCGTGGGATGCTTTCACGGGGCTGGACAGCAAGGTGAAGAACATGCTGACGGCCCTGAAAGCTGTGGCAGAACTTCAGAATCCCGCCATTAGGGAAAGACACTGGAATCAACTGATGCAGACGACAGGTGTGAGGTTTGTGATGGACTCGGACACCACGCTGGCTGATCTCCTAAAGCTCAACCTGCATAACTTTGAGGATGAGGTTCGTGGCATTGTGGACAAAGCAGTGCGAGAAATGAGTATGGAGAAAGTCCTGAAGGAGCTAAAAATGACTTGGAGCACCATGGAGTTTCAGTATGAGCCTCACCCCCGGACAAACGTCCCTTTGCTGAAGTCAGATGAGGAACTCATTGAAACTTTAGAAGACAACCAGGTGCAGCTGCAGAATTTAATGACATCCAAATATATTGCCTTCTTCTTGGAGGAGGTGTCCTCATGGCAGAGGAAGCTCTCCACCGCAGACTCCGTCATTTCTCTCTGGTTCGAAGTGCAGCGTACGTGGTCTCACCTGGAGAGCATATTCATAGGCTCAGAAGATATACGGGCACAGCTTCCCAAGGTAGGAAACCCCAAATCCCTTTTTTCCTGATTGGAAAGTGTTGAAGAAGAGCCTCCATTATAGAAAATAGGGTTGTCTATAATGCCAAGTTCCCCAAAGCGGGGCTTTTCTCCTGCTCCATTGCTTTTTTGGAGGCTCCCTTGGTGCTGTAGGAGTTTCTCTAGAGCTGCCCCGGGATGTTTCTGTGCTGTAGGTTGTGCTTGAGCTGTCCCCTCCACCCCTGCTTAGCAAGTACAGGGTTCCTGGAGACTGAGCGCGAGGCTGCTGCCTTCCTGCAGTGCTGCAGGCGTGTTCCCTCCTTCCTCGGAGGGGCTGGGACCAGGATGGTTGCTCAGACATTGCAAACGGTCAGAGCAGAGCTGGAGCAGGCAGCTCGGGCAGCGTCCCCTTCCCTGCCCTCAGCGCTGGTGCAGGGGGAGCAGCCGTTCTCCCTCCTGCTTCGGAAAATGGAACCGGGATGTCATCAGTGACCTCCTTGGGGGTGTCTTCAGCTTCCAGTCTTATTCCCGATTCCCTTGATTATTAAGAAAATCTTCCAAGCTGGTTCCTGGCCCTGCTGGACCTCTCTCAGCCATGCTGAGGATCTCAGGGGTGAACTGCAGTTGGCTGCATCACCGCCATCCCCATCCATGTACAGTGTCACTGACAGCGCTGCCGGGGGACTGACACTCAAGAAGGGGTATGCACAGCCCAGTGACACCCGGACAATGCACCACCGTTCCTCCATCCCTTCACTCTGGGCTGCTTGGACTGGTCCTCTGCTTTGGAGAGAGGTGGGCACAGCTTGCTCCCTGGGCAATAGATGGTGCTGAGACCCAGTGCCGTGAGGGCTGTACCCTGTGCCAGTGGCTGTTAATGGCCAACAGCTCTCTAATGGCACGTGGTTTAAATCTGTATCTACTGGGCGGCTGCCTGCGTCCTGGTGCCCATCTGAGATGGCAGGGGTCAGCAGCCTCTCCCCTTCCCGAGAAGGCTCCCAGCCTCTGGAGGCTGAACCCCCTCGGGATGCAGGCAGGGCTGGGGGGGATGTGCCGGCAGGACGTGGGGTGCACGTTGGGAGCCCATGTGCAGGCAGGGCTCAACTGCCAGCCCGAGCCCTGCTACTGGGACCGAACTGGGGTTAACGGGGAGGTGTTACCAGGAAGGCCTGGAGCACTTTTATTCAGTGTCCTGGCTCACCTGGGGGGCCCGGCTTGTGAAGAGGGGATGAGCAGAGACATTTTGAACATTGCTTTATTTATTCTTCACTGTTAACCTTAGAAATTCAGGGTCCCTGTTAGGTGCAGAGTATAATCATCAGCGTGCTCCTCTGCTGCCAGCGTGGGGTTTCCATGGCCTTACTCCAGGCAAGTAAGGGCTCTCCTCTGCCGGTGTCATCGTCCCCATTTCAGGGATTGGCACTGGGACTCCCACTCTGTAGCATGCGGGGAAGAGTGGACTCACATGGGGTCAGCAGCCTTTCCCCATGTGGGAGCATTTCCTGCTGCTGTGGCCAGGGAAACTGGTATTTCATCTGGACAGAGAAGAGGAAGAGTTAAGAGGATATTGAAAGGGGAATTCAGTCCCATGAAATGGTTGGTCCGAGGCATTGGCTTCTGCAGGGATCACTTTATCCACAGCGCCTTTGGGATACAGCGACAGGAAGGCAAGTGCCCAGCTGGAGACTTCTTTCAGGCGTGTGGGTGGAAGAGCCCTTCTGAAATGGTGGAGAGGTCCCTCTGGGAGCTGGAGAGAAGGCTCTCTGCAGAGTCTCTCCCCTCAGCCCAAAGCCAGCACCCAGAGGATGGGATCTTTTAGCACAAAGTGAGTGTTTTGCTGTGACTGTGTTCTTTGTATTGCTTTTTAGGACTCCAAACGCTTTGAAGGGATTGATGTGGATTTTAAAGAACTGGCCTATGAAGCTCACAAAACTCCCAATGTGGTTGAGGCCACCAATAAACCAGGTCTGTCCCAACAACTGGAGGACATTCAGAGTAGGTAGGTAGAACTTCAGTCCCAGGATTTTGCCAGGGACTCTGAGAAGTTTGTTTAACCTGTGCTCCGAGCCTTTCTTCCTCGGCTGGGCATTCTTTGCATTCGCAGCATTTTGGATCTTTCTCAAGTCTTTATTTGTGATCCGTCACCCTGGAGCCCCCAGAGTGGAGTCTGGCTTTGTGTACGTGCAAACTCTCAGCCTAGGTAGTGATTTGCACGCGTACAGAGCTGGGCATCCAGCTGGTTTTAAGGACACATGGCCTCACTGTCACTTCAGATACTATGTCTTAAATACCTGTTTAGCAGTCCGAGCAGGGATATCTGCAGCAGAGCTGAGCCCGCGTTCTTTAATTTCCGAAATTATCTCTGTGTGCGTACCCTTGACACAGGGTCTTTCCCTGAGAAAAACCTCAGCGTCCTGAAATGGATACACTTGTCACGGAACGTATGAGCCAGTCCACCTGGAACACGCTTCAAAGTTAATGTGATAGCTGTTGTGACAGTAATAACTACCCATTTAAAATGAAGATTTTATTTTCTTTTTTGATCAGATAAGGGCAGTGTTCCTCACAGGGGACTAGCTGCGTCTTATTTATGAACTGTGTAAGCTCAGCAGCAGTTTAGCAGGTAAACACTGACAGATTCATTTTAGATGGGAGCAAACAAGTTTCCTTTCAGGCTTCGCAAACACAAAAAGCTGAGTAGGTTTGAATCAGACTTTAAAATGTGGCTCATTATGATAAAAGCAGTTATGGAAACTTTCATCCCGGTGTGAAGTCACCTGTGGCAGTTCAGAGCTTGTCTAAAGCAGTAGGTCAGACTCCAAACCCTTTCTGGCCTCTTTTTCCACCTGTGTTTCTGCTTTTTTATGAGACTTCTTTGACTCTTGGGCTGTTTGACTCTTTGGAAGTAGAGAGAGATCTATGAGTTAATACTTGCTTTGTTGATCTCTCCGGAAAATGCTGTAGAGGAGCAGCCTCAGGCTCAGCTCGTGGCTGGCATTTCCCCGCAGCGTGGAACACGAAAAGGTATTTCCCGTTGATATCTGCTTTGTCTCCCCAGGTTGTCTCTGTGCGAGAAGGCTTTGACTGAGTATTTGGACATGAAGAGGTTGGCCTTTCCCAGATTTTACTTCATTTCTTCTGCAGATTTATTGGATATTCTGTCTAATGGCACCAACCCACAGCTGGTAAGCCTTGTACTTGGCGTTTCCCAGCTGTCAGTAATGTCGCAGGGGAAGATGCTGTCTTGGGACTCTCCTGTAGCTCATCCTTCCTGCAGTGCTTTTCCTCCCACCCTCACTGGGCCGTCATCTGTCATCTTTGAAAGGCAACATGTGGACTGTGTGTTGTCTGATCTAACCCTGGTGATGCTTCCAGATGGTTCTGAAAGCACCACACAGAGCAGAGCTGTGTTTTTGATACCATAAAAACAGTGGGCTTGTTCCTGCTGGGGTACAGTGAGGTGGGAGGAAACCATCTTTCTTGAGGATCTCAGCCAAAACTTGTTGCTGACCTTGGATCCCCAGCCTGGGATGCCACCAGACTGCATCTGCTGTGGAAAGAGCCCCAGACTGGTGATTCAAATGTGGAAGTGTTGACAACTGGCTTGGAGAGTTCCATTTTTTTAGGCAGAAGGGGTATTTGCTCGTCAGCCGCTTCTTTCTTCCTCCATGCAAAGGCGTTTGGGATGTCCTGATTATAGGGGAGAGAAGAACAGCCTGAGAGAGGGAAGACAGTGGCCATGGCCAAGGCAAACAAGGAGATCTCCTGGGTTGCCATCCGTCCCTGCGCCGCTCAGGGGCCAGGCTGGCTGTCTGACCTGCCCTGGGCTTCCGTGCCGTCTGACTGAGGAGGCCTCTTCCCTCCCGGCTGGGTTTGTGGGGATGGTGCCTGAATGCCAGGTGTGGGGAAACCGCTCCAAACACCCCATTTCTCCTGTTGGCTTTGGATCGCTGCGTCATCCTGTGGAGGAGCTTGTAGGAACTTTCCTATTTTAGAAAATGGCTCCAGCGTGTGCTCTTCCCCCCATTCCCCCAAGGAGCACGGACACCTCCTGTCCCTGGTGGGCAGAGCTGAGAGGATTCAGCCCTGCAGATGTTTCTCCATACAGAGCATGGCAGCGCTAGGGTCCATTATTAGTGCTGCGGGAGCTGCCGTCAGGAAACCTTGGCCGCTTTGGCTGGCAATGGTATGCTCTGGCTGGTGCTGTTCGGGATGCATCATTTATCCCAAGATTGGTATGTAAAACCAATCACACTGTTCACAGCAAATGGAGAGTGTTGGATGAGGAATGAATTACTTATTCCATCTTTCAGTAGTGAGTAATCTCACCTTCTTTAAGCTTTTCATCATTTTCAGCATTCGTGTGAGCACACGAACGGAGCAGGTTTGGAAATCCTGTTGTTTGCCTCTAACCTTTAACACTGCTTATATCTGTTTCTGCTGCTGGCTGATTTCAGCCTGCAGAGCATCATAAATACACACTTGATTGATACTTAAAATGGAGAGAAAAAAACCACAGGAAGCAAAGAAAAGATGCTGTGTTGAAACGCTCCATGGAGTAAGAAGAAATTCCTGGTGTTTTCTGTTATTCAAAACTATTTGCAGTAAAATCAAAGTAAATGTCAAGTGGGATCATACACGGATACGCTCTCAGCCTTTCCACTGTAGTTTCAAAGTCTGATAATTCCTAAAGGAGGATTATATACACAATGATATTATCCTCTTGAACTGGGTATTGAGCTTGTGCGGATGCTGGTGTATTTGGGACTCCGGTGGCAGGATTGCACCAAGCGCTGGCATAAGTCCGAGGCCCTGCAGACTGGGCAGGGTCTGGGAACGGACGGTGGGGATTTGTCAGCAGAAACTTCTAGATGTAAGCAAAGGTTGCTATGGTTTACTTAGTATTTGAAAGGATTGATAAGATTTGCTCATCTTACCTTTGTAGCCCCCCTCTCGCGGAGGCTACGGAGATGATCAAGGGGCTGGAGCATCTCTCTGCTGAGGAAAGGCTGAGGGACCTGGTTTTGTTCAGCTGGAGAGGAGCAGACTGAGAGGGGATCTCATCGATGCTGAGCAATAGCTAAAGGGCAGTTGGCAAGAGGATGGGGCCGGACTCTTCTCTGATGCCTGGTGACAGGACAAGGGGCAATGGGCACAAGCTGGAACACGGGAAATTCCATCTCAATGTGAGGAAAATCTTCTTTCCTGTGAGGGCAGCAGAGCCCTGAGACAGGCTGCCCAGAGAGGTGGTGGAGTCTCCTTCTCTGGAGACATTCAAACCCCGCCTGGACATGTTCCTGTGCAACCTGCTCTGGGTGACCCTGCTCTGGCAGTGGGTTGGACTGGATGAGCTCCAGAGGTCCCTGCCAACCCCTGCCAGTCTGGGATTCTGTGATCTTGGGGGGTGCTGAGTGCCCTGTGCTTCTTGGAGGTACTTAGCACCTTCCAGGATTTGGCCCTGCTTGAACGTGCATAAGAAGAGCCTCGAGCTCTGTCCACCTGCAGGACAGCTCGTGAGAAGGATGCTGTAGTCCTTGGTGAGCCAGGGAGTCAGAATTCAATGGACAAGCCCACCTGTCTTTCTCTGAAAGCATTAGAGCACCCAGCACCACGGGCTGTTCTTGTTCCTCATCCCACGCGTGAGAATCTGTCCACCTCCTGCCTCTGGCTGTCACTGAGAGGGGCAGCTCCTGCCTGGGACTGCTCTGTGAGATGACCCTTGCCACAGGAACATCCATCCCGGGAGAAGTCTCCCGTATTGGTAGTGGCGTGTGACACACACAGTGATGTAGTTGTGTGTTATGTAGTGCTCTGGAAGACACGGTGGTGGACCTGCTCAGTCCCAGCAGGCAGGTGCTGATGCTGAGAACCTGCAGCAGCGATGCTGCGTCTCCCTGTTGGCTGTTCAAACTCAACTGGGTGCCAACAGGAAAGGACTGAATTATTCTGTTCCTTCTGGAAGAGCGCTTTTGGTCAAGATGGGTGTTTCGTAGGAGGTTTGGGCTGTTGAGCTGTTTATCATGGGTCTTGGGCAGAAATAAAGGTCTTTCTTCTCCATGGAGGAGAATTCAGGACTTTTCACTGGCACAAAATTGATTTCTAGTAGTGAAAAAACAGGAAGGTTCATAGTGAATAAAATTCATGGGGTGAAGTGGAGCAATGGCTCCAGACCTCTCATCACTGCATGTAGGGAAATTTGGGCTAGGAGGTCATGCAATATTTGAATGTTTTCTGTGCTTTTGCCCTGTATGGGGGATATTTCTGTTTTTTAAATGATGTAGAAATAGGTGGAAGTATTGGGAGAAACAGCAAGAGGCTTCCATTGGCAGTATCCTGGCCATGTATGAGAAGATGTGGTGCTACCAAGATGTCCAAGATGATGCTTTGGGAACACGATTGGGCCTGTGACATGTATGGTGGTCTCTGTTCTGCTTGTCTCAGTTGCTTGATTTAGTACAATTCCTTTTGCAGGTGCAACGTCATCTTTCCAAACTCTTCGACAACTTGGCCAAGATGAAATTCCAGCTGGACTCCGAGCAAAAGCCAACCAAGGTTGCCCTGGGGATGTACAGCAGAGAGGAGGAATACGTCAGCTTCAGCGAGCCCTGTGACTGCAGCGGGCAGGTGAGAGGGAAGACCTTGTCCATCAAAACCATCCGGTGGAGTCTGCTCTCCTGCCCCTTGAGGGGCAGCTGTTGCCAAGACATTGTAGAGCTTCACAACTCCTCCTTTATGCGTGAGAAAGGCTGGAAGAGGTGGTGTGGGATTTAATTCCTCCTTAAACCACAGCCCTTGGTCCCACTTGGGATAGGTCCTCCCTGAGGTGGGGCAAAGGTGTCACAGTCCCCAGCAGGAGAAAGGGCTGTGGCCTTTTTTTAACCAGGTTTTTTTTATCTGAATTTTTCTAAGGTGTCTTGAAGGTTATTCTTACAGCATGTTGCATTATCCTCGGTAAGGGAGGGGATGCAGATTGAAAATAGACCCATAGTACCCATAAAGATGACCCATAGTACCCATAAAGATGACCCATAGTACCTCTGCACGGGTATCTTTTGAAAGAGAAGGGGTTTTTTCCTGTTTTCCAAATCTTCCTTCTTTCATAGGATGAGTTAAAGTGCGAAACGTGAGAATCAAAGTGCTGCTCAGCTGATCTGTCCCAGTAGTTGCACCTTTCTCCACAGACTGTTATAGGGAGCTAAAGTACGAAATGAGCTCCTGAGCTCCAGATGGACCTTGCTGCATTTCAACTGTCTTCTCAGCGAGGGCTTTGCTTGTGAAATACTAAATTCAGCAGGAATTGTGTTCCCAGGTTCAGCAGCAGCTTTCTCTGGGCAAATTGTGCCCAGTGAGGGATTCTGTCATGGCCTGGAGGTGGAACGGGCCAAACCAAGTTACTCATCGGTGCAGTTCATTTTGGTTTCTCCTGTGGCTGGAGTTCAAGAACAATCTGCCTTGTTCTCTTGGTATCTGGAAACAGGTGCTAATCCCGCAGTACCAGAAGTGGCTAAATCCACCCAGTCTGAAGGAGACTGTGAGGGTTGTTTAACTTGAGATCTGAGATGCTTGTCCCATTACCCATCTTCACTAATTACCAAGGGCACTTAAGAAGAGCACGTGTTACTGTGATTTAATCTCCTCTCCAGGTTGAGGTCTGGCTGAATCACGTACTGGACAGCATGAGGGCTACTGTGAGAGATGAGATGACAGAAGCCGTCACAGCTTACGAGGAGAAGCCGAGGGAGCAGTGGCTCTTTGACTACCCTGCCCAGGTATCTGCCACTGCTCCTCATCCTCGCTCAGGCTGGCACACGGGAAAGGCAGCTCTTGGCTTCCCCTTCAGTCCTGCCCTTCCCTTCCTTCAGTAATGGCCTCCAGCGGGTGAGGACGTTTCTGGCCTCCTCTGTGCCGTCCAGGAGAGGGGAAGGATGAGTTGTCCTTTATCCTGGCAGTCTCCTGGTGGAGTTTCCAGGCTGAGCTCTGTGCTCTGAGCGGGGCTGCGGGGAGGGTAGGCTCTGGGTTGGGTTATGGGGCGCGGGGGCTTGGGTAGTGCCTGCTGCACCCTGTGGGTCACAGCAGGTCTGTACACCCAGGGGAGCCAGAGGAGCAGCAGGAAAGCAAAGCAGTGAGGCCTCATGAGAGAAAAGAGCCCCTCAGGTGCACCTCTGACAGCCTCGTGGTCTCCAGCTCCTCCTCCTCTGCTGTGTCAGGCGGGTGAAAGGTGCTCGTTTACTAATAAGTAGCCGCTAAATGTGTCTGCCACTGATACGATGTTTTAAATGAATGTCACGGGGCAGATCCCTGTTGTCCACTCTGCTGTGACTACTGTATGAAAAAATACTTAATTTCATGTCACGGATGTTTCATCCTTGATCTCCCTGTGGATCAGACACTCTTGAACATAAGGAAGCCCTGGTGTTTTCCCTGATACTGAGCCAGCACGTTTCCCCAGGTGGCTCTATCCTGCACCCAGATCTGGTGGACAACCGAGGTTGGGATTGCCTTTGCCAGGGTGGAGGAAGGCTACGAGAACGCCATGAAGGAATATCACAAGAAGCAAGTGACCCAGCTGAACACCCTCGTTACCATGCTGATCGGGCCGCTCTCCAAGGGTGACAGGCAGAAAATCATGACCATTTGCACCATTGACGTGCACGCTCGGGACGTGGTGGCAAAGATGATAGCGCAGAAGGTTTGTGTTGGCAGCTCAGCACGGTCCTGTGTTGGGTGTTGGAGTGGGGGTTTCAGGAGCGATGGGCCAAGCACAGGCCATTCTGGTCGTTGCCTGTCCCAGTGGGAGGTCCATGGCTAAATTTACTTCTGCAATGTTTGCAGTGAGGAGGCAGAAGGCCCCGTGAGCCCGCAGTGCTGTTCTGTGTCGTGGCCCTGCAGCACCAAGGGGCTTGTACTTGTCACAGGTTCACCCCAGGAGTGAGAGTGTGGCCCTGTGTCCTGTTGCCCCGACACACGTTGGTGGATGATGGTGATGTGTCGGGGGACTGTTGGCTGCACTCTCAGTTATGACTTTAGAAAGTAAGAAAAACCATTCAGGCTTTGTTTTTTGTAGCTGCCTCGATATTTTGCGGGGCCACAGGGACTCCTTTGAGGCTTTCTTGTCCTGCCCACCTCTCCTGTGCTTCTCCCCTGTCCTTCACACTGAGCCAAGTGTCCAGCCTTGTGGGTGGGCGGGTGGGAAGGTGCCCTGAGTGTCCTGGGCTGTGGCTTTACCCTCATCTGTGTCTTCACAGAGGCAGCCAAGCTGCTCACGGCGTTTCTGGCTTCAAGCCCCAGCTGGGCTTGGTGGTGCCCTGGCCCAGTTTGTGGTGAAGTGGTCCATCTGCTGGGCCTGCCTGCTGGCTGTGCGGAGAGTGCTGGCCGTGGCTGTCCTTGTCCCCTGTCCCCAGCCTGTTTCCCTGGAGCTGTCTATGGCCTGTTCCCTGTCTGGACAGCCTCTGCTTCTTCTCTCTGTTTGCATTATAGGAGCAGCCTCATGGTTTGCTGCTGCTTAAATCTCCCCTTCAGGCGTCTTTTTGCGCTGCTCTTTCTCTTGGGTGTTCACTTTTTCCTCTCCCACCAACGAGGTTACCAACTTGGTTCCTGCCCTCTACTGATGGGCGATGGGGAGGTGACGTTTCTCACCACATTGCAGGGAGGTGACCTTCCTCCCCACACCTGCCTTCGCAGGGAGGACCAGTCCATCCCCGATGAAGGCTTCGTTGCAGTCACCATTTTGGCAGCTGAGCTGTGCCTGGCATCCCTGACCTTCCCGTGCTGGTGCCTGTGGGTGTGTTGCAGGTGGACAATGCCCAGGCGTTCATCTGGCTGTCACAGCTCCGGCACAGGTGGTCGGATGAGGAACGGCACTGCTTTGCCAACATCTGCGACGCCCAGTTCCTCTACTCCTATGAATACCTTGGCAACACCCCTCGGCTTGTGATCACTCCTCTGACCGACAGGTAGGTCCCCGGGAAACACCACCGTGGCTGGGCTCTGCCACGCAGTTAGAGAGAGCTGCCAACCAGGTGGATTTAGTTTGGACACCTGCATCCCTCTTGTTCTTTCTGCCTGCCCCGGTGATCTGGTGGCAGCGCTCTCTCGCCTGGTTTGTGATTTGGTGGTGGTACCCTCCGGGGTATCTGTACCTCAGATCCTGGGGTGGGATTTCAGCTCCCTTGTGGGTGCTGTTGGTGCACAAGATCCACACCCCACAGAGCTGGTGAGCCTCGAAAGCTGCCATCCCAGCTTGAAGTAGACATTTGCCACTTGGTTCAGTTGTCTCAATGGGGGATGCTAGGGTGACTTGAGACACTCTGCATTGCCCCACCTCGCTTCCAACTGCCAACTCAGAAGTGTGCAAGTCTTCTATGGACCCCTTGTCATATCTTTCCACCCTATGTGACATTTCAGATGGCTCTAGAATCATAGAATCATAGAATGGCTAGAGTTGGAAAGGACCTTAAAGATCATCTAGTTCCAACCCCCCTGCCATGGGCAGGGACACCTCTCACTAGAGCAGGTTGCTCAAAGCCCCATCCAGCCTGGCCTTGAACACTTCCAGGGATGGGGCATCCACAACTTCCCTGGGCAACCTGTTCCAGTGCCTCACCACCCTCACAGTAAAGAATTTCTTCCTTATATCCAATCTAAATCTCTTCTCTTCCAATTTAAAACCATTGCCCCTTGTCCTGTCACCACTCTTCCTGACAAAGAGTCCCTCTTCAGCTCTTCTGTAGGCTCCCTTCAGGTATTGATAGGCTGTTATAAGGTCTCCCCGGAGCCTTGTCACCCTTGTTAGTCAGCTGAGCCCAAGCCCCCGGGCATTACCAGGTTTTGTTGGCCATATTGACCTCAGCTCTGTGGCTTATACAGAGAGTATAGACACCCACAGGTGGGCACCTCCCTGGTGTCCATCATCAGCACGATGGAGAAGCTTTGCGGCTTGCTGCAGCATTGAGTGGGGATCATTCATAGACCATCTGAGCAGGTTTCTGTCAGTGATGGGGGGATGAGTGGGGTCCTTTGGGCTGAAGAGCACTAGGAAGGAAGAGGAAGGCCTTTCAGAAAAGCTGACCTTTTCTCATGCTGTCTGGGAGATGCCCAATATCAATGAGTGGTTTGAGGAGCCAAAGAAAGCACAACTCGGACGTGAAGAGGTTGGGCAGACCCTGGGGAAAGGCGAGTATCTCTCAGAGAAAACAGCTGGGCAGAGGTGGTAATTAATACCCGAGAGGACTTCCAGCGTAGACATGCACCCTGCTCATGTACAGCTTCTCAGAAGAAAGGCTCCTAGGGCCATTTCTCTGCAGCCCAACAGTCATCTGTTGGACCAGGTCTCAGTCTCTTGCCTTTTTTCCTTCACCCTTCGCTGTGGAAGATGCTACATCACCCTGACACAGTCGCTGCACCTCACCATGAGCGGAGCACCTGCGGGCCCGGCGGGCACTGGCAAGACGGAGACTACGAAAGACTTGGGGCGAGCGCTGGGCATCATGGTGTATGTGTTCAACTGCTCTGAGCAGATGGACTACAAGGTACTGCTCCTCCTCGGCCATGGTGCCATACATGGGCTAGGGGTGCTTGGGGCCCTGTGAAGCCTGAGGGGTGAGAGTAATCCAGCTGAGATCACTGTGATCCATCACCTCTCCTCAAATCTCCCCTACCTTCTTCTGCTGGGCACCTTCTTTTCGTTCTGCTGGGCACCTTCTTTTCCTTCTGCTGGACACTTTCTTCTTCTGCTGGGCACCTTCTTCTCCTTCTGCTGGGCACCTTCTTTTCGTTCTGCTGGGCGCCGCCTTCTCCTTCTGCTGGGCACCTTCTTCTCCTTCTGCTGGGCACCTTCTTCTCCTTCTGCTGGGCACCTTCTT
>KZ505849.1:460785-477318 GCA_002844005.1 Limosa lapponica baueri
GAGTTGGACTAGATGATCTCTAGAGGTCCCTTCCAACTCTGACAATTCTGTGATTCCATGAAACTCATCCCTCCTTTTTTTGTTTTGATTTCTCCCCACGCAGGATCACTACGACTGGGGCTTGCGTGCAATCAAGTCTGTGCTTGTTGTTGCCGGCTCCCTTAAACGAGATGACCCAGAGCGACCCGAAGACCAGGTTCTAATGCGCTCGCTTCGTGACTTTAACATCCCCAAGATTGTGACGGATGATGTGCCGGTGTTTATGGGGCTGATCGGGGATCTTTTCCCTGCGCTGGATGTGCCTCGGAAGCATGACCTGAGTTTTGAGTCCTTTGTGCGGCAGGCGGTGCTGGACCTCCGGCTGCAGGCTGAGGACAACTTTGTGCTCAAAGTAAGACCAAGCGACCTTCTGCTGTACCTACACCACCACCACATCGTTTGGGTTTGCTCAACCGTCTTCACCTCTATGAAGAGGGCTCTCCGCAATATTCCCTCCGCAGGCAGACCTTGATGGAGGATGGAATCAGCTGTGCTGGCTCTGGCACAGTTGCACTGGCCCCTGAAGCCTGCGCTGGCTCGGCCTCGGAGTTTACAAAGGGGCCAACTCTTGTAGGCCCATGAAAGCGTGGCCCTTGGAGAGCAGAGCCTCATCAGCCGATGGCTGTCAGATGTAAATGGTGCTGGAGGTTTGTCTGCAGGCTGAGGATCTCAGCCAGCATGATTAGAGTGGGCAGACCAAACCCAGTGTCAAATCTGTTCGTGTCTGGGTCGCAACTTTCTAAGTAAGAAGCCAAATGGGAGCTGTTTTGTAGATCTGAGCTTCAGTTTGGCATCTTTGTCTCTAATTTGGGAGCGTTTTTTCCCAGGTGGTGCAGCTGGAGGAGCTGCTGACGGTCCGGCACTCTGTCTTCGTGGTGGGTAACGCAGGCACTGGCAAGTCTCAGGTGATGAGATCCCTCAACAAGACTTACCAGATAATGAAGCGACGTCCTGTCTGGACGGACCTCAATCCCAAGGCAGTCACCAACGATGAGCTTTTCGGCATCATCAACCCAGCAACAAGAGAATGGAAAGATGGTAAATGTCTTTCCATGACTGAATCTGCAGATATAGAAGGATAAGTTTGATGAACTTCCTGAGCAGCAGCAGGATGGCTGGTCCTTCGTGTGCAGGTCTGGAAGCCCAGGTGCTTCTCTGCTGCTCACAGGCACAGGAGAGTGTGTTGGTGAAAAGACACATAGGATGTTTTAGCTCTTTGATCCTCAGGTGGGAAGTGTGGCATAAACCTGCTTTATCCTATTGCCGTAAGAATAATTATCATGTCCATTAATACCAACACATACCAGTTCCTAAACCGGGGAGGCAGTTTTTTGGAGTTGGCTGGACTGGTGATCACAGAATCACAGAATGATATGGGGTTGGAAGGGACCTCTGGAGACCATCCAGTCCAACCCCCTGCCAAAGCAGGTCCACCCAGAGCAGGTTGCACAGGAACGTGTCCAAGCGGGTTTGAATGTCTCCAGAGAAGGAGACTCCACCACCTCTCTGGGCAGCCTCTTCCAGGGCTCTGCCACCCTCAAAGGAAAGAAGTTCCTCCTCATGTCTAGATGGAACTTCTTATGTTCAAGTTTGTGCCCATTCCCTCTTGTCCTGTCACTGGGCACCACTGAAAAAAGACTGGCCCCATCCTCCTGACACCCAGCCTTGAAGTATTTATAGGCGTTGATCAGATCCCCCCTCAGTCTTCTCTTCTCCAGACTAAAAAGACCCAAGTCCCTCAGCCTCTCCTCATCAGAGGGGTGTTCTAGTCTCCTCATCATCTTTGTAGCCCTCTGCTGTCCCCTCTACAGCAGTTCTCTGTCCTTCTTGAACTGGGGAGCCCAGAACTGGACACAGGACTCCAGCTGTGGCTCAGCAGGGCAGAGCAGAGGGGCAGGATGACCTCCCTCCACCTGCTGGCCACGGTCTTCCTGATGCCCCCCAGGATGCCACTGGCCTTCTTGGCCACAAGGGCACATTGCTGGCTCATGGTCATCCTGTTATCCACCAGGACTCCCAGGTAAATGGCAGAGAGTTCCTTCCTGCCCTATGGTGTGCACTGGGCCCCCCGAAAATGTCCTGTCCCCGTGTTTCCGTAGCTGCTAGTGCACACACAGGAGCCTTACAGTGGTGTTTTTCCACTTAATAGCACTGCCCGATCTCTGGAGCACACCAACGTTTGCCAGTCTGTTGATCCTGATTGCTCCCGGGGAAAATAAGATGAGCATTTAGAACTTGCTGAAACATTACAGAAATCTGGAGTGAAAATGTTTGGTTGTGACTAATAGGTGACGGCAGCTTTGATTTACGTGTGCGGCTGGGCTGGGAGGCGCGGGGGAGGGAAGGGAGACGTTGCCATAAATCATCCTGGGCCAGGAGATGAGCTGCCACCCACCTCCTCTGGCTGCCACCACGGACCCCTCCGTGACCCCCTGCTTTGCTCTAGGGCCACGGTTAACTTCATTTTAATTGTAATTAGGGCCCCTAAATCAAAGTGACAGAGGGAGGTGTGGGATCCAGCCTGAGCTCTGCAGCAGTGACCGCAGAGCGGGGGCGGCGGGTGGCATGGAGCGGCAGGAGGGACATCTTACAGGTGGCTCTCCAGTGGCTTCTGGCCTGCGATGTTTCAAGGGAACTGGTGAGACTCCTCCCTGGGGTTTCAAGGCAGATGTTTTCTGCATTAACCATTCCTGAAAATGTTGTTTCTTGTTGCCAAAGACCAGCAAGGCGATCATCACCGAAGCCGAACAAGAGACAATCTTGTCTTACGGATCAGCCCCTTCTTTTCCTCTTCCCCTTTCCATCCTGCAACTCCTTTCATTATCAGGAGCTGAAAAGGTTGTACGTGTTGGGTGGTAAAAGGTCCCATGAGGGAATCATGCAAGTGTTTGTTGTAGAACCAAACCCTTCTTTTAAGTCCCCAGAGGGCTCCGTGGTGGATGCACAAGGTCAGGAGACAGCCCTTTTCCCTGCGCTGCCGTCGTGGGGGGTGTGAGGGAAGTAGTGATGCTCTGAGACAGGGGCTACTGCTGATACTAACGACGTTGGAGCGGTTCCCAAGGCACGTGTCCAACGCGTGAGGAGCTGAGGTGGGGCAGAGCCAGCGCAGGGGGATATTTCTTTTGACCCGGTCTCAGAACTGGGTACCTGTTTCAGGTGAGCTCTTCTGCATTTGCTGTGCACAAACCTCACTCACGTAATGCCACTGGCTCTTCCTGACCTGGACCGCAAAGGAATAGCTTGTCCTGGAGAAAAAAAAAAAAGTGTGCCTTTTTTTTAATGTTTGCCCGATGTTTTTTCATGAAGAGCAGCCTCTCCCTAGGTATTTTCACGTGTAGAGGAGAGCGGTAGTTTTGTGGAGGTTTCATTTGCTCTGCGGTGCTGCTGCTCTCTCCCAGCCTTCCTGCTCTTCTTAACATTCATTATTTACTCCCCTGGAGACACTGTATCCTCTCTCTCTCCTTGATTTTACTGACATTTTGTTCTGTCATTCAGTGTCATTCTCTGCTTGTTCTCCCCTCAATCTCACTGAAGCCATGACCCAGCGTTTAATGCATCTCGATTTCCCTGATATACTTCGAGCCACAAAAAACATTTATAAGAATTTCCAAGGCACATTCAGATGGGTTTCTCTGCATTGTGTTATTCATACCTTCTTTTGCCCCTGAGTGGCTGCTCTTCACTTTTCTATCCCTTACGATTCCGGGTGGGAATGAAGCTTGTGCTTGGTCTGCACTCATTTTCAGTGGTGGTAACTGATAGTGGTATTTTTCTTCAAAGCAGACTAGACCCATATCGTGATATAGTAATACTTACGTACATATGCATAGAGATGTGAATGCTTAAGAGGAAAGCATTAATTAGGATAATTTTTAATAATTTGCTGGAAAAATATGTAACAGCAGGTGGCAACTTCAGTGTTCACCAACATATTCCTGTCACCCTCCCAGGACTGTTCTCATCAATCATGCGAGAGCTGGCCAACATCACACACGATGGACCCAAGTGGATGGTACTAGATGGAGATATTGATCCGATGTGGATTGAGTCTCTTAATACTGTGATGGATGATAATAAGGTAATGGATAGAAGTTGAAGGAGCAGGTAGTCTCTGACTGCGGGGCACGATGCAGCCTAGGAGAAGTGCAGATGCTGCAGTAACACCTCCTAGAACAGTGCAATTGTGTTTCTTCAGATACACCAGACAATATTGCATAAAGGAAATGGGGCATGAGGGAAATAGCTCAAACCATGTTTTCATTGGAATTTCCCTTTCCTGGAGAGTTAGGGTCATGAATAACTGCAGATGTCCTGATGATAACTTCAGGCCCCTAAAAGGTAGAGTGGGGTCATCATCCTAGACCTTTTATAATCCTACACCTTTTCCCCACCCAAAGGGAGTGCTCTTCATTCTGGGTGATGGAAGAGAGAGCGATGGTTCTTCTGTCTGCTAGAAATCGGCTGCTGCACCTGGAGGAACTGGGCTGACAGCAGCCGAGCTGTGTAGTGCAAAGTGCTGAACGTTTTCATTCCTGTTCCCAGGGAAGGTGTCGATCTGTCTGTCTGTCTGTCTGCCCCATGCAGGTGCTGACCCTGGCAAGCAACGAGAGAATCCCTCTGAACCCAACAATGCGGCTGGTCTTTGAGATCAGCCACCTGCGCACAGCCACCCCAGCCACCGTCTCCAGAGCGGGTGAGTCCTGCCCTGAGCTTCACGCTGGGATCCAGTGCCATTAACCGGTCTGCTCTTGGCCAGCTTGGTCCCTGTTGAACGTGCCTAGCCTGGGATCACAGCTGCCTTTGGGGGACTGGGTGGGTTCCTGAGACACAGACAAACTGAGGATCCTGACGCCAGATCCCTCTGTGGAGTGGTCGTTGTCGTGGAGGTTTACCCAGAGCTCTCTGACTGTTGATGGATGTTCATGGCTTCAGCGTTGCTGAGAGAGTGCTCCTGTTGGGCAGAGCCCTGGATGGCTTGAGGAGAGGGGCAGTCCCTGTCCCAAAGAGCTCCTGGTCTTCTCACGAAGTGCATGAAGTTGGGAGAAAGGAATGAAGGTGCCCCCTAGGTTTACATGGGAAAATGGGGCATGGAGCAGTAACGTGACTCAGGCCAGGCCACATTCTGAATTTGGGGCAGTGTCATTAAGGTGTTCTGGTTTCCTGAGTTGAGTCTCTTCACTATTAATGTTTCTACTCTGCAGCGGGGCAGGAGGAGGGGGTGGGTAATGGGACATCCAGCTGTATTTCACAGAGTTCCAGTTGAGTGAAAGTAGCTGAGAAATTCTGCTGGAGGAAAGGAATAGTCTTTGCTGTGTCCTTACTGTATGTTCTCTCTTGTCCTGGGCCTAAAGGGATCCTGTACATCAACCCATCAGATCTGGGCTGGAATCCCCCAGTGAGCAGCTGGATTGACAGGCGAGAGGTCCAGTCTGAGAGAGCCAACCTGACCATTTTGTTTGATAAGTACCTGCCAGTTTGCCTGGACACCCTCAGAACAAGGTACCATCTGAAAAGCATTTGTATCTCCGCTGGCGAGGGCAGGGGGACCCTCACTGCTGTGCTGTGCATGGCATTGGGTGGCTGGTTTCCTCCTTGTCCCCGAGAGCCTTGAGCATCAGTGACTTCAGCTCAGAGAAGCAATGAGGCAAGGTGGGGCAGCTGACGTTCCTGCCCAGCCTTTGGTGGTCAGATCTGGTTTTCATCTGATTTTGATTTGATTGTTCCTGTACTTCTTGTACCAGTTCTGTATCTCTTGGAAAGTAAATCCAGGAGATCCTAAAGAGAAAGCTTTTCAGTGTCCCAGCGTGTCAGACCGGACCTGAGTCCACTCCACAAGTAATTTTTCAGTAGAGCAGATTTCAAACTGCTGCTGAAGGAAAGTTTTCCATATGCGGCATGGAAGGTGGAGAGATAAGATCCTCTTTTTCCTTCTCCCCCTTCTTCTTCTGACCCTCAGTGAGGAGAAGGAAATTGGTGGTTGTGGGAGAGGGTGGGATTGCTTTACAGGCAGTTCTCTCTTGAATTCCTTTCCTGATGCATTTGAACAAAATGAAGTCAGTCTGTGTGGACACCCAGCCTGGGCGTATTTCATGGTTGGACACCAATCCAATGAACATGAAGAACTTGGGTATTTGGAAGGGCCCTGGTGCTTCTCGCCTTGAGTTACCTTCAGAGCTCCCAGAGAAACTCCGTGGTTCTTGCTTATCATCATGGGAGGTGGATCTCATACTGTGGTGAGGACTGGCCAAAGTAGAGTCTCAATAAACATGAGTAAGGGAGCTTCTCCCATCTTTGGCTTGCTACCCATAGTTACACCTTCATTTAAAATCAATAAATCAATCAATCAGCATACAACTGAGCATGGGAGTTATCAGCCACAATGGGGATGTGTCAGAGGGGGCTGAATTAGGGAAAGCAGTGGCGCTTGGAAGTAGGAGTTGGGCATCTTCCTAGGGAACCGCTCCCTGGGGACCAAGCTGATGGCAGGAGAGTCCATTGGACATTTCCCACTCTATTCACTGAACATTGTGTCAGACCCTGAAATCCGCGGGATTAGCTACAGGCAGCCCTGAGCTGAGTATTTTGGTAGCTTACTTAATTCAAAAATTGTAGAACCAACCTTTCAAATAGCTATAATTACTTTATGGAGGACTTCAGTGCTGCTACAGTATTAGTTTGGAATTCTGTAAGTGTAGCTTAAATGAATGTAAAATGGCAAGATGAAAGGGCTTATTTTATTACTCCTCTATTTGACCGCTTTTGAACTCATCGTGTTCACAGGAAATCATTGCCTTTAGCAAGTCTTCCATTTTACTTCTTTCAAGAGGATCAAAGTTTTAAAATGCTTGAAACTTCTGATTACTGTTATTACTTGTGTATGTGCCGGTGCCAGCAGGTCCGAGGGAGAGAATGGGTGTTCTCTGGATTGCTGTACCCGGGAATAAGACACGTGCTGCTGACACGGAAAATGCTAATATTCTGAAAAAGCATTTCTAGGTTTCTCTTCCCGGGTTGTGAGCGACTGTGTTGCTGGACCCAATTATATTTCCTGTGCTTTCAATTTCCATCCCTTAGATTTAAGAAGATTATTCCCGTTCCTGAGCAGAGTATGGTTCAGATGTTGTGCCACCTCCTCGAATGCCTCCTGACGGAGGAGAACACGCCTCCCGACTGTCCCAAGGAGCTTTATGAACTTTACTTTGTCTTTGCTGCCGTCTGGGCCTTTGGTGGATCGATGTTTCAAGACCAGGTAAGAAGGAAGATGCTGCTTCAGCATCTTTTATATGGGCTTTTTTTTTTCTTGTTCTTTTGTGGGTTTTTTTAATACTTTCCATAACCTAGTGCTGTATCAGTAATGCTCTTTTCCTGGGGCTCTCGTGTAGCTGATAATAAACTAGAAAGCTGAACGCAACAGTTCCTTTTGTGAGAGACCTCCTTACCTGGGGTGTAACACCAGAGGAGAAGGGCCGAGGAGGCGGGTGATGTTTGCTTATGCAGACACATTTCACTGGGGAGAAACATGAGGTTAATTTATGGAGGGCTGTGGATGTGCATAATGTGATCAAATTAAGACCGACTTACCAGGTAAATACATCGGTGGAGCAGCCTTTCAGCCATCTGACTGCGCAGGTAGACACAAACCGGCCGGTGCTTTGTCACCAACTGGCTTTTATGAAAGAGGTGGATGGCAAGAACCAACTGTCCTCAGTTCTGAGAGAAGTACGTAAGGAAGAGGGGTGGTCAGCAGGGCAGGCTGGGCTTTGGGGGTTATGTGCTTCCACTTAACTGGGAGAAGACAGAGGCTCTGCTCTTGTGGTGCTCTTTGCTGGGAGGATGCTGATAAGGGTGAGGTTGAAGGTTGTGGGCGCTCAGCTTGACCTCCCCTGCGGCCGCCGGCTGGTGGTGGTCTCAGGCATGAGCTGCTGGGCTCAGCTGAGCTGTTGCTGGATGGATGTCCACACCCAAGGCTGTAGGGCCGGAGGGCACAATCTAGAGACTGATCTTCTTGGGTCAGGAGAATTAATCAGACCATGGTTCACTCCTGGTGTCTCTGACATTCAAAGTATGCTCATGGCCAAGAGGCAGAGGAAGGCAGAGCACTACTCTCCGTGCTGCTTCCACAGTCCATCCATCCCATGGAGTAATCACAGCTGTCGGCCTCGGAGTCCATCAGCTTGCATTAGACAAGGTGGGTGTGATCTCGTGCGTGGTGATACTAGTACAAGACAGTTTCCTCAAGGGCAGCACTCGATACTGCACGTTTTCAGCCCCCTTTCAGGTCCAGGTCCTTAAAATGTGGGAGAAGCCCAGACATTCCAGCTGGGCTGAAACACGGCTGTTTGGTGGGAGCAGCAGCACGTGAACAACAGGGATCCTGGGAAGGACTTTCTCCAGCCCTGCCTGGGGGAAGCACAGTTGCGCTGCTACCTCCAACCTCCCCATCCCTCCCTGATCTCTTATGCACAGGAGAGGAGAAACGGATACTTCCTTTCGCCCCAGTTCTGCCCCATTTCCACAGCTCGGCACAGCAGGGCTGTCTCTTGATTCCCAAGTAACTGGAAAAGCTGCTGCTGTTTTACAGCTTCCAGCTGCTCACAGTAATAACGGACAAGAAGAGAGCGGGCTGTGTGTCAGAGCCCTGCTGCCGGCGCTGCCGGGGTTGGGGCCACCCTGGGCTCCCTGCCTATGGTTTTGTGCCCACGTTTGTGGGACAGCTTTCCACCCTGGGTTGGCATTGCTGTTCCCAGGTGGTGGCTGGGCAAGCTGGAGGTTTTTCATATGACTGGTTCAGAGACAGGCAGGAGAAACCTGAGGCGCTTGCAGAGGGGTCTAAGAGTCCGTGTGGCACCTGAAGTCCTAGATTTTGAGTACCAGGTTTTCAGCAAGTGGCACAGGGAGCAATGGGAGTAGCTGCAAAACCTGCTGGTGGAGGTACAGTTGGCATCTGCTGGAGCTGCTCACTCTCATTCTGCCCGATCTCTGCTGGGAACCTGTTGGGTGGTTGCGTCTCCTTGTCAGAGTGTACCTCATCCTCAGGTCTAAAGCACGTCATCCCAACCTGTGGGTCTGCCCAGTGACAGGGCAGCGCTGTCGAGGGCTTGTTGATCCATATCTGGGCTCTAGTGGACTCGTTTCAAGCTGTGTGTGGTCTGGAGTGTGTGGGAGGTCTCTCCATGGACCTGACACCGGGGGTCCTTCCCCAGCTGGGGTGGAGGCACTGCCATTCTCAGCGGCTGCGCAAGTGCTCTCTGAGGTCTCCTCGCGTTGTTTCCATGTGCCTCAATGCTGGACCGACAGCATCTGCTGGGGTCCTCACAATTGCTCCAAGCCAAGGAGCAGATGCTTCGGAAAGTGCTAAACAACTGGCTCAGGCTCAGCTTGGTGCTGATCTGGTGCCATCACACCTCGTGGCCACTGAGTGACCTGTGCGAGTCTAGTTTTCCTAGTCTTTGTGGAGGACTTTACCTTCCATTTTCTACGTGCCAGCTGGGAAGTACTCACAGAATCACAGAATGATATGGGGTTGGAAGAGACCTCCGGAAATCATCCAGTCCAACCCCCTGCCAGAGCAGGCTCACCCAGAGCAGGTCCCACAGGAATGTGTCCAGGTGGGTTTGGAATGTCTCCAGAGACGGAGACTCCACCGCCTCCCTGGGCAGCCTGTTCCAGGGCTGTGCCACCCTCACAGGAAAGAAGTTCCTCCTCATGTTTAGATGGAGCTTCTTATGTTCAAGTTTGTGCCTGTTTCCTCTTGTCCTGTCCCTGGGCACCACTGAAAAAAGACTGGCCCCATCCTCCTGACACCCTCCCTTGAAGTATTTATAGGCATTGGTCAGCTCTCCCCTCAGTCTTCTCTTCTCCAGACTAAAAAGACCCAAGTCCCTCAGCCTTTCCTCATCAGAGGGATGTTCTAGTCTCCTCATCATCTTTGTAGCTCTCTGCTGTACCCTCTCCATCAGTTCCCTGTCCTTCTTGAACTGGGGAGCCCAGAACTGGACACAGGTCTCCAGCTGTGGCCTCCCCAGGGCAGAGCAGAGGGGCAGGATGACCTCCCTCCACCTGCTGGCCACGGTCTTCCTGATGCCCCCCAGGATGCCACTGGCCTTCTTGGCCACAAGGGCACATTGCTGGCTCATGGTCATCTTTTTGTCACCCTTAGTGCTGTCAGTGTGGGATGACTTAAAAAACGCAAACACAACAAAGCCCGGGAAGCGCGGGGTGTCCTTGCTTCAGCAGTACCAGCTGCTCTCTAATTGCAGGAGCTCAGCGCTCCTCGAGCACGTCGGTGGATGGACCCTCCATCCCCAGCGTCATAGCGGAGCCAGTCCCTGGCATAACAAGGGTCCCTGGGGAGCGTGGTGGGCTCTGGCTCTGCGGGTGGCAGGAGGAACCACACTGCCAGGCCCAGCATCCCACTGGGAGACCTGACTTGGAGCCAGGAATGGACTCACGTTGCTGCCTGTGATGCTCTGCAAATGTCAGGGCTGAGAGCACGAGGATCCGGCAGTCGGAGCGAGGGCAAGCCTGATGAAAAATGATCCAATATAAAATCTGTTTATTGCTCTCCATTGAAGGTGCCCTTCGTGCTGACCTTTTGGTGCCGAAATGTCAGGAGAAACAGTCTGGAAGGCTTCCCGCTACTCTGCGATTGTTGGTGGGTGGCAGGGCCCTGTACAGAACCAGATGATAGATTTGCCATTTCCAGGCTCTGAAATTAGTGGGAACCCGTGTGGGGTTTTTACTAAGGCGGCAGTTTCAGTTTGACACCGCTCTGGCAGTGGAGCCGGGGCTGGAGCGGCTCCCCCTCGCTGCCCGGGGGGATGGACAGCCCCGCGCTGCAGGCTCCAGGCGGTTTGCATTGCATCCCACCCCTGTGAGAAAGCTTCTCCCAGCGATGCCCATCCCGCTCCGCTGCGGGCGACTGCTGCCGGCACCAAGGAGTTATAACGACGGGAGAGCGGAGAATTACAGTTATTCTGCCTCTCTGAATAGCACGAGACTGCAAAATCAGGGGTTCTAATAAGGTATTTTTCAAATCCTCCAGTCTTTCAATGGATGGTGGCTCAGGAGGCTTTACAGAGGACACTCGGTTCAGTTCAGCTTCAAACCCGGGTCTCCTGGAGGAGGCTCAGCAGCCTGTGGGCAACGTGTTGGTCCCACTGGGCTTTTGGCCTGGGAAAGCACATTGAGTGGCGATGGGAGGAGACCCACAGGTGCCCTAGGAAGAAACTCTGCAGCTAAAGCTAAATTATGCATCTGATATTTCACAGACATCTTATCAGCACTTCTCCCTTCTTTCCCCTTCCCGCTTCTCCCCCGGGCAGAAGGCTGCAGTCCCCGTTGTCTGCATGGGAAGACGTTCAGGTGGAGTGACTGGCCCCGTGTCATAGAGGAGACTTGGGGCAGGGGAGGGGACTGAGCACATTTCGTAAGTCCTGACCCAGCATCTAAAGCAAAACTGTCACCCCAGCTCTTGAGAAAATTCAGATGTTCCAAAATCTCCATGTGTAGAAAGATACAGTGGGGAAAGACAAAAAAGTGGGTGCTTCCAGGGCGATACGGCAGTGCAGGGACACGGGGACACAGCAGAGCCGAGAGGGACGGTCATGGGATCACTGAATCATTTAGGTTGGAAAAGACCAACCTTAGGTTGGATCATGGAGTCCAATCATAAACCAAACACTGACAACTCCACCACTAACCCATGTCCCTCAGCACCACATCTACACGTCTTCTGAATACCTCCAGGGATGGTGACCCCACCACTGCCCTGGGCAGCCTCTTCCAAGGCTTGACAACCCTTTCGGGGAAGAAATTTTCCCCAATATCCATCCTAAACCTCCCCTGGTGCAACTTGAGGCCGTTTCCTCTTGTCCAATCGCCTGTTCCTTGGGAGAAGAGACCGACCCCCCCTGGCTACACCCTCCTTTCAGGGAGTTGGAGAGAGCGAGAAGGTCTCCCCTCAGCCTCCTTTTCTCCAGGCTGAACACCCCCAGCTCCCTCAGCCGCTCCTCACAAGACTTGTGCTCCAGACCCCTCACCAGCTCCGTTGCCCTTCTCTGGACCCGCTCCAGCCCCTCAATGTCTTTTTTGTGGTGAGGGGCTCAAAACTGGACCCAGCCCCTCGATGTGGGGCCTCTCCAGTGCCCAGTACAGGGGGACAATCACTGCCCCAGTCCTGCCAGGTCCCTCCGTGGTGCTTTGGTGCTCTGGCGTCTCAATCCTGCTTCTCCAAAACACTGTGGCTTGAAAAGAGGCCAGAAGACAACAGCTAAGTATTAACAGAGCGCTGTGATTTATGAGGAGAGGCTTTAGTGTGCATCCTCTGACTAACCATGACCACAGATGTAGACGGATGCTGTGTCCTTGTCTGTTGGAAGCAGAAGGCACCAGGAATCAATCAAGCAGCCTGTTTAGTCACAGGCACGTATTTCTCTTTTTCAATTTGATCCATCTATCTAATCTGAGACACAGCAAGAGTGATCAACACAGAGGATGAATTATTTAGGTGAATAAATAGGAGTGATGAGGAGAAAGGAAGAAAATGAAAAATTAGGCTTAATAATAGGAAAAAGAATAAGATCGTTATGCTGGGGAATGTGTTTTAGGGACCAGTCCCACTCTGACGGACTGGGATAGGTAACGTTCTCCATCACTAATGAATTTCTCCCGGTGAGCATATTTCCTCCTCTTTTTCTCTTGCAGCTTGTGGACTACAGAGTGGAGTTCAGCAAGTGGTGGGTGGCGGAATTCAAGACTATCAAGTTTCCTTCTCAGGGCACAGTCTTTGACTTTTACATCGATCCAGAAACGAAGAAGTTTGAGCCTTGGTCTAAACTTATTCCCCCGTTTGAATTTGATCCAGAAATGCCGTTACAGGTAGGTGAGCCCCGCATGCTTTTTGTCCGGGAGGAATACATGCATTTTAGCGACTGTACGTGGGCATTTCAATGAAATCTCATTAAAGGTCAAGCACTTCATAATAAGGAGGGTATTTCTTCATGAGGCACCACTTAATTACCCATCCCTCTGTACTGTGCTGTGGCTGTGAGGGCACATCCTTCATCCAGCTTCCAAATACGAGTGATGTGCAGGAGGGGAGGTTCAGGACCACCCCAGCGTCCCGGCATTTCTCCTCATCACTGTCCTGGTCTGCCCAGGCTGCAGGATGTGGCCTGCAGAGAGAAGTGGGGTGCGAGACAATGTGGTGACAAAGTCCCCAAGACATCATGTCCTCATTCTGCATGAAAATAGAGATGTTTTTATGATTTGGACAAAACCCGAGAGTTTCTGCAGGTAGTGATTGCCAGCTACGCTTTTCTTTCCTTTCAGAAGTGCCGCAGCGAGCAGGTGACATGTACAAAGTGCTCCTGTTTTAGCAAAGTGTGTTTGTGGGGAGCTCCAGATGCTGCTCCCACCATCCAGCTGCCAAGGTTTCACCTGAACCATTTTAACCGTTGGCAGCAGCGTGTCCTTCCCTTCCTCGTGCAATCTGGAAAGTGGGATCACCCCACTCATTCCTGGCTCTCCCCATTCTCCTTCTCCCCAGACCATGGCTGTGGGGCCAGGGGTGGGGACACTCACTGCTCGTTATGTCCCTCTCAGGCCTGCCTGGTGCCCACCACTGAGACGGTCCGTGTGCGGTACTTCATGGACAGGCTCCTGGAGCGCCAGCGCCCGGTGATGCTGGTGGGCAACGCTGGCACGGGGAAGTCTGTGCTGGTGGGGGACAAGCTCTTCTCACTGGACACGGACACATACCTGGTGAAGAAGGTCCCATTTAACTACTACACCACCTCTGCCATGCTGCAGGGTAAGTCTGGCGGGGGGCTATGAAGATGGTGAGGGTCTGGAGCATCTCTCTGCTGAGGAAAGGCTGAGGGACCTGGATTTATTCAGCTGGAGAAGAGCAGACTGAGAGGGGATCTCATCGATGCCTATAAATATCTAAAGGGTGGGTGGCAAGAAGATGGGGTCAGGCTCTTCCCAGTAGCGCCCGGTGACAGGACAAGGGGCAACAGGCAGAAACTGAGACACAGGAAATTCCATCTCAACATGAGGAAAAACTTCTTCCCTGTTCCCTGTGAGGGTGGCAGAGCCCTGGGACAGGCTGCTCAGAGAGGTGGTGGAGTCTCCTTCTCTGGAGACATTCAGAACCCTCCTGGACACATTCCTGTGCAACCTGCTCCGGGTGGACCTGCTCTGGCAGGGGGTTGGACTGGGTGAGCTCCAGAGGTCCCTGCCAGTCTGGGATTCTGTGAGGCAGTGGCTGAGACACGGTACATCTGTCTGGCAGGTTTCTGAATTCCTGGGGCGCCCGTTGGGGTCTGGAGTGGGGCGTGCACGGTGGTGCTTGGGGGAAGACCCATGGGCCGTTGGTTTGTGGGCCCTGCACTGACACCCCCAGACTCTTAAATCCCACTGTGAAACTCTCAGGTCAGCAGCTCCCTGGTTTTGGGGAAGATGATATTTTCCAACATGAGGATTTGAATTCTGAACCCCACGACTGTGGGTCAGGGCTGTGCCAAAGCACACGTTTGAATCCGCTGCTGCTGTGCACAAGTCCCGGCTCCTGCTCCGCTTGAGGTGTGTCTTTAATATGCTCCAATTCCAGCCCGTGCTGAACAGGATGGGTTTCTTGGCTGGGATCCAAACTGTCCTCAGGGTGCAGTGACGGGAATTGCATCCCAATTAGCCCTGAGGATGGTGCTAATGGATATGTGCTGGCTGTAAGCCAGGGCTGCTGGTTCCCCCTGTGTCCTCCTTGTCCTGCTGCAGCCCGACGTGCTCCCATGGAGCCTCCCTGGGGACCACGGGGCTTGCTGACCCTGCAGGGCTCAGAGCTCCAGGGATTTACTGGCCCTGGGGAAATAGATAAGAATATTGCTGATGAGGATGTTGGCATATCGGTGAAAAATTAAGTTTGAGACCAAGAGAAGGTCAGTTTTGCTGTGTAGTCTCTTCAGAGACAAAGGAGGGGATTCTTGAGAAGTAGCTTATTTTGGAATGAGGTTTTGAGTTGACCTAAAGAGAGATAAAATAATTTTTCACATGTATTCATTAATCAGGAATGAAACAACCTGGTTTATTTCTAGTTGAATAACAGCTGTGGGTCACCATAAAACAAAACACTTCCTTGGTTTGACCCCAGTGTCCTGAAATTCTCTGTGACTGCCCCCTGAGAAGTGCTGGTGAGACCAAGGATTTGACCTCCACCCTCTGGGTTGTTCCTGGCCACCGGTGCCGGGTGGGGACGTGCTGGCAGCCCAGATGGGTGCTGAAGGTGGTCCATAGCTTCCTCCGTGCTCTGCCAGGTTCCCAACAAGGCAAACATTTCAAGAGAGGGGTCGGAGCTTAAAATTTCCCTCTGGGAGTGACCTGCTGGTGGGGGATGATGGCAGGGGCTCAGCCCGCGTGGTGTGACGCGGGGCCGTGTTGTGGGGCCAACGTCGGAGCTCTCTGGGGCAGGTTTGTGGCATTTCTGTGCCTGCAGGTGCCCACCCTCCCTCCTGGGCTCTCCTGCCTGCCCCCCTGTGCCTCTGCCCACAGCAGGAATGCAAATTATTTGGGTTAGTGGCCTTTAAGCCAAAAATTGGGTAAAACCTCACCTTTTGGCTGGGTTTGCAGCCCTGGTTATAACCTCCCTTCTCCCCTTCGCGGTGCCTCTTCTCCTTGTCCTCTCCTGTGGGGGTCTCCATGAAACACCCTTGAGCGGGTAAACGGGCTGGTCTGTCTGTCTGTCCATGCAGGGGGAGGGGGACTGCTCATTTATCTGCTATTGGATGGGGCAGGTGGGTGCAGGTTCATACAGACAGACCCAGCAGCTCCTCCCCGTCCCCGGGAGCTCTGGGCTGGGACGGGGACTTCCTTCCCCGCGGAGAGGAGCAGGTCACCCTGCGCCTGGATGACGACGTGGCTGCGAGATTGGCATTGGGGAGCGTGATTTATAGGGCTGGGGCTGGTTCCCCACTGCTCATTTTTTAGAATTAATTTGTCTCTTTTTGTATAGTTTGTCAGTTGGCTGCTTTTTTTTTTTCCCCAGAAGGCACGTCTTCGCATTTTTAAAACATGGCTACAGAGCAGTTTGGGATTTTTTTATTTTTTTTATTTTTAACTTGAAAAAAGAGCCTGACATGAAAACCAGTAATTTCTTAGCCAAGGTGCCCTTTGGTGCAGAGATTCATAAGCTCCTTGCCACCCTCGTGGGCCCCGTGGCTCACAGAAATGCCATGTGCACAGGGGCTGGAAGGAGCCAGCCACCCTCTGTGCCCTCTCTGGGCCATTCCGGGGATTTGCTCCAGTGTTGTTATGGTGTGAGAAAACCCATAACAATCTGTTGTCGTTTAGACAATTATTCTATCACCCGATGACCCCTCCCCACCCGGAAAGGGGAATCGGGGAACACAAAGAAACACAAGGGTTGAAATATCAATAGATTTAATAGACTAAGACTAAATAATTAACAATAATACTAAAGAACCAGTATTAATCCCG
>KZ505849.1:498365-511988 GCA_002844005.1 Limosa lapponica baueri
CTGGGCAGCCTCTTCCAGGGCTCTGCCACCCTCACAGGACAGAAGTTCCTCCTCATGTCTAGATGGAACTTCTTACGTTCAAGTTTGTGCCCATTTCCTCTTGTCCTATCCCTGGGCACCCCTGAAAAAAGACTGGCCCCATCCTCCTGACACCCACCCTTGAAGTATTTATAAGCATTGATGAGATGCTCTGGACCTGCTTTCCCTCAGGCCTGGTCTCACCCCGTGGTGCTGCTGTAAGGGTCACACATTGTCACTGCCGTGACAAATAGTACAGGCAGCACTTTTGCCTCTCCGCGTTATCAGTGGCTGGGCAACAGCCCAACACCACAGCTGTTGCTGCAGGGCTTGTCTGCGGCCACATTCTGCTACGGTAATGAGTTGAGTTGTGATTTGCAAAAGCTTGTCAGAGCAAAAGGAGTCAGTATTGGAACTTCTTCCTTCCCCTCTCTTTCCCTCTTGTCCTTCTTCCCCCTTTTCCAACATGCAGGTGCAGCTCTATGGGAATAAAAAGGTGTTTTCCGGAACATCACACTTTACTTGGGAAGGTGGGATAGAGATGTGGTGTTTTTTCCTACATTTGTTGTATACATAGATATATTTATTTATTTTTCTTGACAGGACATGGAGGAGACTTTAGAGCAGACCAAGCGAATGAATGTTTATTGCCATTTTGCTAAAGGCATTGGGGAATCCAGCTACAGGCCAGTTCGAACCTGGGAGGAGCTGAACCAGATCCTTGTGGAAGCCTTGGACAACTACAATGAGGTCAATGCGGCCATGAACCTGGTGCTGTTTGAGGATGCCATGTGCCACGTGTAAGGAGATCTTCTGGCTCTATGGTCTCATCATAGCTTTTATCTTCACAAATTGCATCCGTGGAGTTTCCTGGTGGGTGTAATTATCCACAGTTAGAGCTGGTGGAGCTAGAGGTGCGCAGAAGCTTCACGTGGTGTGTCCAGCACAAATACTGCACTGCTTCTCTAGCTGGTGTTTGCGACACTCTGTTGGGTCCCTGGGGGTGCCCGGGGCTGTCGGGTGGAGGGACTGCAGGCTGGTGCTTACTGGAGGTGTTGGGTGGAGGGACTGCAGCCTGGTGCTTACTGGGGGTGTTGGATGGAGGGACTGCAGCCTGGTGCTTATTTTAAAGTCCAGTTGCTGTTGTGTCTTTGGCCCTTTGGCATATGGAACCAACATTTATTGTACGTGACAATCTTCAGGTGCTTTAGTGTCTCCACTTGACAGCCAGCTCCAGAACTAGTTATACTGGGATTTCCCTAAGTGTTTTCGCAACTGGTTTAGAGCCATGTTTACACAGGTTCTTAGAGGGATTTTGGAATGTATATAAAGCGAGATTATGTGCATTCAGGCCACTAGTTTAAATGGATTGAGGCATTTAAACTGCTTTGATCCTTTGAAAATCCTGCTTGCATTTATATGCTTGGAGGTCCGGCTGGATTCTCAGTGGAAACTGGATGTATGGGGCTATATGAAAATAGGAAGCCTCCAGCTGGTAATTATGGAGCTACTTCCATCTCTGGGGTGTCGATAGCGAGGGGTACCTCCAGCTGTCAAACACGATTGAAATGCTTGTTGGGAATCCCAGCAGAGACAGACTCATTTCTGGGTGCTTAAGTGCAGATCTGGCCTTAGGTCCCTTCAGAAGATGGACCTGCCCTGTAAATCATACTTTTGACTGATTTGCTATGAAAACGTTGTGTCAAGAGGCGCAGATTTGTGACTCTAAGCCAGGAGGAAGCCGCTGTCTCGCTGCATACCAGTGTGTGTGATTCCTGTTCTCGCTGGACCTGGCAACTTAATGCAGTTACTCTCATGCAAACTAAAAAAAGGATATATCAAGTGCTACTCTTCTTAATGAGCTGTTTAACCGTTTCGCTTCTGAGAGCTCCACAGCCTGTCACTTTTGCAGTGTGGTGTGTGTGCTGGCTACGCTGGGGCACGTTTCCCCTCAGAGTATGGGCGTTTAATCCTTTGTATTGATGAGTCATACACAGCCTCATGTCCTGATGTTTCTGCTTCCATCGCTGGCAGAAAGGTGACGGTAATATCAGTCTGGTGCTCCTTTTGTACTTTACATAAATCGGGATTTGCTACAAAACCCGGCGCTATCCCTCCAGTTAATATTGAGAATAACCAGGAAAGCGGGGTTTGAGTGTGCAGCATGGCCATGAGTATGCATTAAATCATAAGATCCTTGAGCTGTAATAAAGCAGTACAGTGTTTCTCCCAGCCTTATTTGAAAAATTAATTAGAGTAGTCTAGGAAAATACTCAGTTAAGTGAGCTGAATAAAGGCAATGGTGCAAGGGGGAGGAATGGTACTTGCAGTGAGGTTTTCACCCTAGAGGGGTAGGACCCTCTAAAGCCCCCCTCTCTTGGGGTTTTAACACCTGGGGATGTCAGTAATTGCTCAAAGAGAATAAACTGGAGGTAGGGAGAGCCCCTCATGCGGCTCTCAGACAGGACGAGGGAACAAACCTGGGAAATAATAGCAAGTTCATTTTTAGGAGTGAAAAAATCTCACTCTTACGTGGCGGTGGTTTGGATGAAGGAGAAACATGGACTGTGTTTTCCATATGCATTTTTATGCCGTTCTAGACATATATGAATATACTTTAATGCATAGCAGGATTCATTCTTCACCTGAACATGAACCCAAACGCTTTGTGAGGACAAACCTTCACTGGGAAGGTGTATCAGAGCCTTGAATTTTGTTCTCAGTTTTTGCATGTCTGTGTAGTGTGCTTTTCCCCTTGTCCTCTCTGCAGAGATGTCCAGGTCTTTGCCTTAAAATCGTTTTGTCCAGCCAGACTTGGGAGGTGGAAAAAAAATTGGGCACAGCCTCAGTTGCCACCAAAGTATTTTTCTCATCAGCTACGTCCTTTGTATAGGTCTCAGCAGAGGTGGGGATTGATTGCTGACATGTCTCTTAGATTGACATTTTTCATCCCATTGAGAATACAATTTCATAGTGAATAAAATATGTATTGAAAAGCACCAGGCAGAGAAATAGAAAAATACTCTTATTAATGAGAGATTTTCTATGCTTTGATTTAGTTGCCGCATCAACCGTATCCTGGAGTCCCCCAGAGGAAACGCGCTGCTGGTCGGCGTGGGCGGCAGCGGGAAGCAGAGCCTGACCAGGCTGGCAGCCTTCATCAGCTCCCTGGAGGTCTTCCAGGTCACCCTGAGGAAAGGCTACGGGATCCCTGACTTGAAGGTAGGCGATTTTTAAGGCTGAGGTGTGGAGGGAAAGGAAATAAAAAGCAGAACTTGCCCTGAAAACTTTATCTTCCTGCATCTCTTTGCTTCTCCTTCTGTGGAGGTGGAAAATAATTTGATGTTCCCTTCACTCTGTATTAATTTTCAAAGAATTTATGAAATATGGAGACATTTTTTTTCTCAGATATGGAAGAGCAAGATGGTGACAGATTTCCCTGTCTGCCATTGGCCTCTCCTACTGTTAGAACTGATCTAACCCAAATTTCCAGTGATGAAAGTAACAAATTACTCTTTTGGAAGAAGAGTTTGTGTTTGCTGAATTTCCAAGAGAGTTTCTGAAACGCTGGCCAGTGGGTTCCTTCAGGAGCCACTGCCTGTCCTGTATCCTGCTTGGGGGGGCAGGAAGGAAAGGGTGGAAATTGATGGTATTTTTTCCATCTCATGAACAACTTGGATTCCAAAAAGATGGTGTCCCTCAATAGGAGGACACTGTCCCCTTTGAAGTGAAACAGCTTTTCGTGTGAGCAGGCTCTCTGTCAGCATCATGGCACCGACTGAAGAGTGAGTCTCTGCTTGGACTCTGGAAGAGAAGGAAGAAATACACAAGTGAAAAAATCCATGTTTGCACAAGGCGTCCTCCCTTCCTCACGAACAGAAAAATGTATTGCAGTAGCTCAGCAAAAATAAAACAAAAGAAAATTATTCACATTTACTTGTGAAACCAGAGGAATCCACAGCACGGGGATACCAAGGACCAACGTTCCCAGTCACTGCTGTCTCTCCCAGTCCCTGTGTATGTGGGTTCCTATATCCAGACCCCAGGGCAGAGCAGGACTTTCTGAACGCTCCCAGCAGCCTCCACAGCCAGCAGCTGCCTTGATGTCTCCAGCCACGTCCATGGACCTCTAAGTATTCCATCCACAGCCCTTCCCCTTTGTCCAGCAGTGCTCAGTGGGGCTTTCTTCTTGTTTTTGTGTTATACAGACCTGGGCATGATGTGAAGTCTCACGTCTCATGATGTGAGTCTTTTGGCTCTTTGGGGACCCAGAAAAAACGGGTTTTTTTCAGCCTGGAGAAGAGAAGGCTTCAGAGAGACCTTAGAGCCCCTTCCAGTCCCTAAAGGGGCTCCAGGAGAGATGGGGAGGGACTCTTGATCAGGGAGGGGAGCCATAGGATGAGGAGGAAGGGTTTGACACTGAAAGAGGGGAGATGGAGATGAGATGTGGGGAAGAACTTCTTTGCTGTGAGGGTGGTGAGAGCCTGGCCCAGGTTTCCCAGAGAAGCTGTGGCTGCCCCATCCCTGGAGGGGTTCAAGGCCAGGTTGGAGGGGGCTTGGAGCAACCTGGTGTGGTGGTAGGTGTCCCTGTCCAGGGCAGGGGGTGGGACTGCATGGTCTTTAAGGTCCCTTCCAACCCAAACCATTCTATGATTCTATGATAGCAAGAGACTCCCCCTTGTAACCTAGAAGGCTCAGCCATGAAGATGGAGAGTGTCCAAAGTGCAGTTTCATGCTAATTGATTGCAATTGCTTTGTTCTCGGTTAATGAGATGACCCTGAAATAGCCCGGTTGTCGGTGTGGTACCTACCCCATGCTTTGCAGAATGTCAGTGCAACCCCTAAGTCCACCTTCTTTCAACCTCCAGGCAGACCTGGCAAACCAGTACCTGAAAGCTGGCGTGAAGAACGTGGGCACAGTGTTCCTGCTGACCGACGCGCAGGTGGCAGATGAGCAGTTCTTGGTGCTGGTGAATGACTTCTTAGCATCAGGTACTTCTCTTGGTGCTTTCGTTTCTCCTCTCCCTCTTCGCAATGTAGTTTTGCTCATAGTAGCATCTCCGGTTCTAGAATATGCAGAAGGCAATCTATGAAGTTAGCCAGGAGATGCCCAGGTTAAGCTCTACAGGAAAAGCAGCGCTGAGGTCTCCTTGGTGAGGATGCACTCCATCATCTGGTAGATACTTTTCTTTCTCTGATGTCTTGTACCCAGTTTTCCACACTTCATGGCATACTGCATACTGTGAAGTGTCTGTTGTGGTACTGCAGCTGAGGACAGAGCCAAAGGAAAATATCAACAGAGGAGGAGTTTGACCTGTGGATCCCATGCAGCCACACTCCAGTTGTTCAATAAAGGAAGGTTGTTCCTGGCTGGAATACGTGGCTGGAGTTTCTGTGAGTTGGTGGATGATGCAGAGCCACCAGATGACCATGTCTGTGTGTGTCAACTGGCTGCTGGTCCCACTCCAGTCCTTTTCCTCTCTGGTTTTCCAGGTGCATGTAAGTTTTTGAGTTGCAATGGCAGGATAGGCAGCCTACGCGCAGATGCTCTGCTTCCCTGCAGAGCACGGCACGTGTCTGTGTTCGAGCACTCCCTGCGCCGGGTGCGCTGCAGGTACAGCACAAATGGGAGTGTGAGCTGTGTCACTGCGACCGCAGTGGGTAACCCAGAGTGGGTGCGTTCCTCAGACTCCCTGGAAAATCACTGCTACTGACTGCACGACAGGTTTTCCCTTATTTATGAGTCAAGAGTGGGAAGGTACCAGCTGGTCCAGGTGACCTCCATGGATGGTGAGGGGTGGGGAGTTGAGAGCACAGGGGAGCGATAGTTTGTGAGTAACTCTGGAGTTGACATATGTGGCTATGAATTGGCCAGATGGTTTCAGCAGCAAACAAGCCCTGCCTGTGATGAATTTCTAACCAGGAGTAAGGACAGGGGTTGTTCTGGAGGACGGTGAGTAGCTCCCACCGCCTCTTATGCGTGGTGTGGATGACTTAAATATGTCATGAGTGAAGGTGAAGCTCTGTGGTGTCCTGCAGCGCGGGGCAGGCTGAGCAGCCGGGCTCTGACGTGTCCAGGTCACCTTACCTTTGAAAGGTGTTATGTTTTTCACGTGGCTGCTGTGTGGGGAGGTGGGGACAAATTGGAGCTCCTCACTCGTGGTCCAGGGAAGCAGCTCCGAATTGCATCCAGACTGAGGAGGGGCCCATGGAAGGACACTGTGACACCCAGTGACATGAGATGGTGCTGCCCAACGGGTGTGACTGGTGGGTCTGGCTGTTCTCTGCTGGCTGCTTGGTTTCCTTACTTGTTTCACTTCTTATCATCACCTAAGAAACTACAGCAAAATTTATATTTTAGTCTTTCTTATAAATGAGCAGATTCCTGATTAGTGTCTTTTCCTAAGTGATTAGTGCTCATATTGACAGTATCTCACTCAATAACGATGATTTCAATCAAATCAGAAGCCCGAAAGGAAGTGAATAGGTGATAAATTAAGGAACCACTATATAAAAATACTTGGTTGGGTACACTTTTGGCAATCAGTTGCGTAACTATTAAGTTTTAAAAGTTTTAAAAATATTACTGACTTTTAAAATGTTTTGGTGATGTGGGAGTTATTTGACCACTGCTGGAAATGGCGGTGAACAGCTGTAGAAATTGTACATGTCACTAATTCATTTGTGAAGTTAAAAAGACTTTGTTTTTGTGTATAGCATATTAGGCATTTTTTTGGTAATCTAATTAGCACTGTAGATCAGGAAAAAAAAAATGCTTTCTGTACTTTGACTCTAGTCTATGTTTGTTTACTTTGTGCTTTTATAAGAAAGTTTGCTCTCACAAGCGTTTATTTTTTAGCATAATGACCTTCTGTGCCTCCTTTCTGCTGCCGGGGCCTGTGGGCACCGGGCACAATGATTTTTCTCGTGGAAGGGGGTTCCTCACACCCCTGGAGAGGTCGCCCCGCTTTGCTCTAGGACTGCAAACACTAACACAATCCAGGCCAGGAACCAAAGGTGCCTCTCTCTCTTAGGTGAGATCCCTGATCTCTTCCCGGACGATGAAGTTGAGAACATCATCAACAGCGTGAGGAATGAAGTCAAAGCCCGGGGGCTGGTGGACTCCAGGGAGACTTGCTGGAAGTTTTTTATCGAGCGTGTTCGACGGCAGCTGAAGGTGAGAGGAGGCCGGGGGCGTTGGGGTCCTCACCACCCACCTTGGCGCAGGGGCACGGGGTGGAGATGCTTTGGGCTGTGCTGCAGGGAGGTCACCCTGCAGCCTGAGAGGCTTTTCCTCCTGTTCATGGTACCAGCTGTGATTCTCTCAGCAAGCCGTACTAAAGCATAAGAAATGCTGTCTGTTGTCATCACCTCCTGGGCTGGAGACAGCACTATGGGCCTTGAAAATTTTTCTCTTTCAAGAGCTGAACAGGATCAGCCTTTCCCGTTTCAAAGCCTTGCACGGGGGTTTAACTGGGGTGCATAAGGACTAGGTCTTGCTGCTTGGTGAAGTTGCACAGGGGATCAGCCTTCATGTTGTTGGCAATCCATAGCCAGAAGAATTAAAAAAAAACACCTTTATCTTAAAACCGGAGAGGTTGGGAACTGAGTGGGACATGACTCTGGAGCCCATATTCCAGCATAGAAAGGCCTCATAAATAAGTCCAAAGACATCAAAATGGTTTCAGGACTTCACAGGAATGCCCGGCATGAGGAGGAGGCACAGAGCAAGAAGAACTTAGACTCTTCCAGAAGGCATTTACCTATCGGCGGGACCGCACCGTGCTGTGGCCCCGAGCAGCGAGGCTGGGCAGGCCCTAAGGGAAGGCTTCACCTTTGCTTACTGAAGGCAGATCTTCCTTCTTACTCACTGCTTGGTTGGTGGTGGTGGGACACGTTCACTGAGGGAGGGTGACCTGTTGGCTTTTTGATGTCGGTAGGTATGAGTTTAGGACGGGGCACAGCCGGCAAGTGGAGTTTTGAGGGAAAACCTGGGGACTGTGTCATGGTACAGCTGCCCTAAGAGAGGGAACCCAGTCCTCTGGAGGGACTCCGGTGGGCGCTGAGGTTGTTGTGTAGCTCCTCTGGCACCTTGGTTGTCTTCTGCCTGAAGTCCCTCCCTGAATCCATTCCTGTTGGCTGTTGGGGTACCCTGGAAGGGCAGCGTGGATGGATTTACTTGAGGCTGATCCCTTTTCCTTGTCTGCCCTTCTCCTTAATGGCGTGTTAGAGCAGATGGATGGAGGCAGTGGGAAGCGCTGTTTATGCTCTCCAGCATTTTGTGACGGCATCATGCGCTGTGCAGAAAGCAGGTGGAGTCATGGCTGGTCCGGGTCATGCTGGACCTCTGGGAGCAGCACAGGAGTGGGGCTTGGCCCAACAGAGCAGGAGCACCAACACACCTTCTGCCTCAGGGTCTCGAGAGAGAGAGTGGTGTCGGTGCAGAAAAGGGCTTTTGTCCCTGGAAAGCTTCCTGAATCTTACCTGGCCCTGAGAGAGCAACAAAGAGGTGCCCAAGGCTTAGGCTTGAAGGAGTAGAAAGGATTTCTCCGTGCCTGTCCCCTGCGTGTGAGTGGCCATGCAGTGGCTACGTCAGAGGAGCAGAAGCTCTGAGTCCAGCTGCCTCTTCTGAAATCGAACCAGAAGTGGTTTTGTTACAGACGGGCTTTCACAGCTTTGGAAAACAGTTCGTAGCTCAGGGTGGAGGTGGTGACACCTTGTAGAGATGTCTGGGCCGATGGCGGCCGGCCCCATAGCACCTGCGAGGCTGTGCAGGTACCAGCCTGGGCTAACGAGCGGGAGAGGGGCGATGCATTGAGCGAGAGACGCTGCTTCCCAAACCAGCCCGTGCTCAGATATTGCTACTTCATTGCAAGGTGACAACTTCTCTGTGTCCTTCACCGTGCCTGATCAGCAGAGCCCCTAAATCCAGCCACAGCGGCCTTGCAGGAGAAGGGCTGTGATGGATGGTGGTGGCAGGCTCTGGTTCTTGGGTCGCCTTGTGCTGTTAAAGCTGGTGGTGGGGCAGCCATGGGGAAAGGTGCTTTGCTGTGGCCTGACGTTACACCCCGGGCGAGGAGTTTCCTTCTGGAAAAGGGAGGGCTTGTTCCTTGCGGCAAGGAGCGGAGCAGTGGCTGTGGGGGACGAGGGTCCCAGCCTGCAGGGACAGGCAAGAGGAGGAGGGACGGGCGCTGGGGACGGGGAGGAAGGGCTGGAGGATGCTGAGCAGGGCAGTAACAGCCCCTTCACCAGACCCCAGGGTAACGTGAAGAGAGATTTCCCAGGGACCCACAAACTCTGCGTGATTTACTGCAGCTCAGAAGCTTTTAGCAGCTGTTGGATTGAAACAAAAGCCTGAAAAGCAAAAGACCTGCTGTGTGAACATGCAACGAACAGGGAAAGCGAGTTCACAAATGCTTTTATCTCCATTCCGCTTTGTTCTGAGCTTTCTCTATTTAAAAAAATTTCTCATTCTGATAAAAGCAGATTTTGAGTTTGAGCCACATCAACCCTTTCCAATGCTGGCTTTTGGGGAAACAAACCAGGCAGGCCTGTGGTCCTGCCAGGAGAATTTACATCCATTCACTTTAATTCCCGGTTGCACCAGCTGAATCTGGATGCCAGTTCCCTGCTGGGCGAAGCTTTGTGTCACTGGGAAAGCGGGGAAGAATGGTTGTGTTAAACTCAGGCTGCAGCCTCGGAAGCGTGCCAGGCTTCTGCTTTTGACCATAGCAACGCTTAACACCACTCCTTGTTTTAATTGCAGAGAAATAAATGTGTTTACTGCTACATCGTGCCTTTTCCAGGAATCCAAGTGCACTTTTCCAAGTGTGAGGGCTCAAGGGCAGAGGTTGCTGGACCCTCAGCTGGTGGTGCAACATCTTCCACTGGACGAGGCTGGGCTGCATGGCCGGAGCCTGCTCCCGGCCATCCCTTCTCACCTTCTCCTTCCTTGGCCCCACAGGTCGCGCTCTGTTTCTCACCCGTCGGGAACAAGCTGCGCGTCCGCAGCAGGAGGTTCCCCGCCATCGTCAGCTGCACAGCCATAGACTGGTTCCAGGAGTGGCCCCGGGAGGCCCTCGAGTCCGTCAGCCTCCGCTTTCTGCGGGAAACGGAGTCCATAGAGGTGAGCACCTCACCCACCCGCATCCGGTGCAGCCAGATGTGACCCCTGTCCCTCCCTTCAGTGCCAGCAGTGCCCCACAGGACGAGGAGGGTGCAGAGGACTCTCTGCTCCCCTTTATCACTCTCCAACGCTCAGGCAGGACATGTGGGGGGTGGCTTGGAGAGGAATCGCTCTAAATACGATCCAGGTTTTCCAGAGAGGAGCATGGACCTGAGCAGAAGGTCCACGGGCACCGCGCTCGGTGTGTTTGGACACTGGTGGCATTGGCAGGGAAATGACGGCTTCGCAAATCAGGGCAGGAAATAACCCGGTGCTTATGATGATTGCAGGGAACACACGCTTTTCTCTCCGCACGCGTGTCTGAGCACCTGGAATTCTCAAGGGCAAAAATCTATCCAGTTCTCATTGATGACAACCTGCTCCTTGGCTGCGAGAGATTCAGTTCTGTTTATTTAGCTGTTCCGGGCAGGATTTTTGAAGAATAAAGTCTGCAATGTTTCTTTTTAGGAGTGTGCCCTTTCCCCATTTGTACAGGAGAAAAGCTCAAATTTATACTTAAAAGACTGTTATTTTATGGAGCTGAACGCTAGAAAAATTGCTTGGAATAAGATAAAGTATGAGATAAAAAGATATAAAAAGGGGTATAAAGTACACGAACAGACAAAGTTATTTTAGAGATAACAAGTGAAAAGGAATCAACTTAGATGTTACATCCTGGATTTTACTGCAGCAAAAAAAAAAGTTAATAAATTCCTTTATATATAGCACAGGTCTGTGCCACATATAGTTGTTCTGCTTAAAATATTTTCTCCTTGTCTTCTTATCTTACTTTTAGGATTCAGTGAAAGATTCAATAAGCAAATTCATGGCCCACGTCCACACAAGTGTCAACGAGGTATCCCGCTTGTACCTCAGCAATGAGCGACGGTACAACTACACCACTCCCAAGTCGTTCCTTGAGCAAATCAAACTCTATCAGAATTTGCTATTGAGGAAGGGCAAGGATTTAAAAGCAAAAATGGAGCGACTGGAGAATGGCCTGGAGAAGCTCAACAGCACGTCTGCGCAGGTGAGCACGCCCCTCGGGTTAGAACCTGCTGTTTTCTGTGTTAGGGGCATCTCTGCATCCTGGTTTGAAGGAGAACTTTACAGACTGAAACGGTGCAGGGTGTGAAATTTGTGCTAGATCCTGACTCTAGTCTGGCTTGAACTGGGTTCCTGGAGGAGCAGGGGTTCTATTCTGCACTGGAAAGGAGAAGGGAAGAGATGTGTGTCCCGTCTCTGCTGTTGAGTTGGTGGTAATCCCGCATGAGAGATCACAGTAAGTAAGATGAGATGGGGGACAGCTGGCTGTGTACATCTTCTTTTAATGGTTATGTTTCAGCTGTAGTGACAAAATAGCTTATACAATACAGGAAGACCAGTGATTTTTGGAGTTGCATCCAGGAAACCTACAATAACATCAACAAGACTCGCGTCTTTCCAACTAAAGAGAGAGTCCTTTTAAAATAAAACTGATGTTCATTTTCCTTCCATTATGGAATCCATCTTTAAGGAAAACTAACGCATGTCTGAAATGCAGATCAACCATCCCAAAAGCACCCTGCTGGAGAGTGGCGCTGGCGTCCTTCTGTGGTAGTGACTAGACGTTGCTCTGAACATTTCCCAAAGCTCTCTGTAGCAAGGTTGAACTGCCTTTCAGAGCTTTGCTCTCTACATCTGCTGCTAAACTCCCGTTTCTCTCTCCATTTCATATTCTATTAACTCTTACAAGTGTTTGCTTACGAGCTTCTGCTGTGGCAAATGGGCCTCTCCTGAAGGCGCTCCAAAGAAACGCGGGGGGTTGATGTGGATGAAGGACTAGCAGGGTCATCCCCTTCCATAGATACGCTCTGGATAATGCTGGTGGCATAAATCACGCCTGTCACGCTCCGTAGGACACCTGCCTTACCAGGGTGATGGATGGGCTTTATTAGTGCCTCTCAACTCTGGTAGTCTACATCTCACTTCAAACAGTCGCTTTCTTTGTGGTGCAGGGCAGGTCTTTGAGGACACGGGAGGGGAGTGGGCACGTTTCATGTCCCCTTTGCAGATTTTAGCATCTCCTTTGTAAGGCTGCAGCTGAGGTGGAGCAGGCAGGAGCAGAGAGTGCCCAGCACAACCAGTGAAGCCCACGAGAGCTGAACGAGAGCTGAACCAGAGGTGTGAGCCCTCACTGCAGAGCAGACCTCACACCTGCCTTACCTACAGAGGAAGATAATTTTGCTGACCTGTGGGGTTCTGCTGGTTCTGACGATGCCCCAGTGGTGGACAAGATGGGTTAGGTCTATTTTTTATTGTGAGCAACTAATATGAAACTAACCTTTTGAGAGGAAAGAAGTCCATGTAGTGCCGGTCAAATGTGGGGACACTTCCTCTCTTTATTCTTCAGGTGGATCTTCATATGAGTGCTGTGTTGGCAAGGGTTCTCCGACCAGCCACAAGCGGGGTGCTGGGTGGTGGTGGAGGCCTGGGGAGGAGATGGGAAGCCACAGCACCAGTGGGTCTGGTAGGGGTTGCTGTTGCCAGAAGGGTAGGAGAACGTAAAGTTGGAGTAAGGCTGGGGCGAAAAGTGCCTGTTTGTGAAGGTGATTAAAATGCAGAGCAGTGAGGACAAACATGTCAAATCTGAATCTAAAATTAGCACTGGGGGCCTAAAATTAAACACCTAAATTATCAGATGTGCGCAATAGTCAAAACTGCTGTTGATTTGAAGCTACAGTGTGGATATTTAGCAGTATTGGAAATCATACCAGGGCGTTCAATCTTGAATATGGATTTAAAAGTCTGAACTTTACATTCACCCATGGAAATGGTTGGGTTTGGTGCTGAGGAAGTGACATATCTTCTGTCTCAGGTGTGTCATCGCCAGGTTGTGTTCATGGTGCTGGGCAGTGACACACTGTGGGTTTTTTTATATTAAAAGCAAAGGAGGAGGATTTTGATACCTGGGTATGACCTGGTTGAGCCTTAGATCTGAGGAATACTGCTCCCATCATTGGCGTTCTCCAGAGTCCTGTGCGTGGAGACCGTGACAAGTTAACTCTGATTTTTATGTACATCTATAGACTGTTCAGTGTGGCCCCAGCGTGAGGGGCTGTTGTGTGAGCGGTTGCAGGGTACTTTTTGACTCAGCCATTCCAGTTCCAAAGTATCCTCTCCCTCTCCTTTTACTCTTCACAGAATCACAGAATCACAGAATCTTAGTGGTTGGAAGGGACCTTTGAGATCATCGAGTCCAACCACATTAAAAAAAAAAACAAAACACAAAAACAAACACAAAAACAAACAATAAATAAAAAAACCCCAGCAACAACAACAAAAAAAAACCACACACAAAAAAAAAAGCACCCACCAACTAAACCCCACACCCACAACACCCCACCACAAACCAATAATCTTGGGCACTAGAGCATGCCCTGAAGAGCCATGTCTACACG
>KZ505849.1:512268-522808 GCA_002844005.1 Limosa lapponica baueri
CTCAACATGCCCAGTTCCCTCAGCCTCTCCTCCTATGACTTGTTCTCCAGACCCCTCACCAGCTTGGTGGCTCTCCTCTGGACACGCTCCAGCAGCTCAATGTCCTTCTTGTAGTGAGGGGCCCAGAACTGAACACAGCCCTCGAGGTGAGGCCTCACCAGTGCCCAGTACAGAGGCACGATGACTTCCCTGCTCTTCCCTTCCCCCCACACTGGTTCTTTGTTTTTCTGTTGAGATTTGGACATCTTGATTCCGTTGACCAATTTTTCTTCTAAAGAAATGCCTTCAATTAGCTTACGTGCCTGAAGACAGGGGCTGTCCCCGGTACTCAGAAAAGCGAAGCTGGCTTCCAGTTATTAGGCCATAATAGACTTGGGAAGATGTGTGAGATGAGTCATTTGTTTTTCGGAGTAATGTTTGCTGTGAAGAGGTCAGCCCCCTGTTCAGAGCCCATTGCTGAGTAATTTTTAGGTTGACTTTGGTTAATAATTGCATCACTGGATTCCAGACTCAAGTCTTGCTCTATCAATTAATGCCTGACCTTTGCGATGTATTTTGTGTTCTTGAAACAAGGCAGGGACAATCAGATAAAATGAGTCTTCTGGGAGCCTGCCCTCCAGGTTTTTATTCTTTAATAATTCTTATTCTGTCCTGGTGGTCGGCAAGCACTTCTTCCTTCCCTGGTGGAGTCACAGAACATTGCCCTTGAATCCCCTGTTTTCTTTCCTCTTTCCCTTTCGTTACAAATTCCTTACCAGGTTTTCCTGGGCTCAGGAAGCTGCTCACAGGTTTTCACATTTGGGACCAGGTACAGGCCTTTTTGTGGCCCGTGATGACATTCCGTGTGCCGGATCTGCCTGCTCACGCCTCGGTCTGGTTCTCATCCTGGTGTTGTCTGTGGGAAGGAGGTTAATAGCGTTCTCCCTTATCTTCAGGGTGATGGTCTGCTGGGATTTTCTGTGCCACCTCACTCTCTCCTTGTACTGTTGGTCTCTTGTAGTTCTTGCCCTCTTCTGTGTAACCAGCTACGTGTTACCCAAAGGGCACCTTCTTCTTTCACTGGTGTTGGCAGACCCTGGAAAAGTCAGTGTTTTTCTCACCTCCCCTGGACGTGGTAATGACTCTTCTGTCATGTCTCTGGATGTAGTTTATAAATCAGGTGTCCGTGGCTGCTCTGTGGCAGGGTCCAATGTGGTGGCAAGAGCCGAGCAGGACAGGTCACTGCAGCACCCTGACCTCCCCTGGGGGCTGTGAGAGCCCGTGTCTTTGAAGAGGTGTGAATCCCCAATCCCCTGCTCTTATTCCGGGCATAAACCAGTCTTTTCTGGCCCCATCACATGGAGCTGCCTCTCTTTTATCTGTTTTAGCAACTCCCTGGTGGCCCTGCTGTCCGTGCCCGTGTCCACACGTCAGCAGCCCCTGCTGCACGCCCACCCCGTGCCTTTCATGCCTTCCCGAGCTCTGCCTTGCAGGGTGATGGCTTCTGGTGTTCAACCCTCCCCTCCCATTGAGTGTTGCTGGGTTCCCTCACTCTGAGGTGTAGTGGGGTGACCTGGGCTGGACACCAGGAGCTCACCAAGCTGTTCTGTCACTCCCCTCCTCATCAGGACACGGCAGGGAGAAAAGAAGATGGAAAAGAACCCCTGGGTCAAGATAAGGACAGGGAGAACACTCAGCAATTACTGTCACGGGCAAAAGAGACTTGACTCAGGGAAATTAATTTATTGCCAATCAAATCAGGGTACGGTAATGAGAAATAAAACCAAATCTTAAAACACCTTCCCCCGACTCTTCCCTTCTTCCCGGGCCCAACTTCACTCCCAATTTTCTCTCAGGGGAATGGGGGTGGTGGTCAGTTCATCACAGGTTGTCTCTGCCACTTCTTCCTACTCATGGGGAGGACTCCTCACACTCTGCCCCTGCTCCAGCATGGGGTCCCTCCCATGGAAGACAGTCCTCCATGAACTTCTCCGTTGTAAGTCCTTCCCAGAGGCTGCAGTTCTTCATTAACTGCTCCAGTGTGGATCCCTGCCACGTGTTTTTTTCCATGGGGTGCAGTCCTTCAGGAACAAATTGCTCCAGTGTGGGTCCCCCACAGGGTCACAAGTCCTGCCAGCAAACCTGCTGCAGCGTGGGCTCCTGTCTCCATGGGTCCACAGGTCCTGCCAGGAGCCCACTCCAGCACGGCTCTGCGTGGGGTCACAGCCTCCTTCAGGCATCCCCCTGCCCCAGCACAGGGTCCTACATGGGCTACAGGGGGATATCTGCTCCACCATGGACCTTCATGGGCTGCAGGGGGACAGCCTGCCTCACCATGGTCTCATGGTCTTCACCATGGACTGCAGGGGAATCTCTGCTCTGGTGCCTGGAGCACCTCCTTCCCCTTCTTCACTGACCGTGGTGTCTGCAGAGCTGTTTCTCTCACGTCCTCTCACTCCTCTCTTCTGGCTTCTGTTGCGCAGTTTTGTCCCCTTCTTAAGTATATTACCCCAGAGACTCTACCACCATTGCTGATGGGCTCGGCCTTGGCCAGTGGTGGGTCTGTCTTGGAGCCAGCTTGCATTGGCTCTATCGGTCATGGGGGAAGCTTCTGGAATCATCTCACAGAAGCCACCCTCCAGCCCCCTACCACCAAACCCTTGCCATACAAACCCAGTACATGAGCCAGATCAATAGCTTCCAAGCTTTGGTCTCCAGAATGTCATCACCTCTTGCTTGTCTTCATCCATCTTCATCCTTTCCATCTAAGAACCAGCTCTGAGGAACGGGCATTGTACAACATGATAACATTTTCCATGCTGTTCTCCTTTTGCGTCCTGGTGTTTTGCGTGTGATGTGCTTGCATCGTGGTGTCACCTGGGGTGCTGTTGGTAGCCCTGACCAGGAGTGCCGTGGAGCTGACCCAAGAATGACCAGGGAAGGGGAACTTGGAAATATGCCCAAAGGATGATGGATGGCCCTGCTCCTGGTCAGAATGTTTTATAACACTGATTTTGATGGGGTGGGCTAGGAGTATGAGTGGTGTCAGTGTAAGGAGGAGGCTGTGTGTGACTGTTGGAGAAGTTCTGGGCTGGGAGAGGAGAGAAGATGGGAGCTGTGCTGGGAAGGTGTTCTGCGCACACTGAGATAACACAAGTTAGTGATGGTTGGGCTTGGCCACCTCTGGGGTTTGGAAGTGAAGTTTAATGGCTGGGTTTCAACAGAAAATAGCTCTGTGTACAAGCTGCCATCCTTTTTGGATGGAAGGTCCTTTTTGGTGTGAGAGAGGGGAAGTTTGAGTACCTCCTGTTACTGTGATGTTTATTGAAAGAGGAGAACTTTTCATGCCGTTATTCCTAACCTTGCTGTGCCGGGGACGGCTCCACGGGCCGTTCATGGGAGGACATCTAAGGTTCTGCTGTGCCTGTGCCTGCCCCGAGGCGGTGGCGTGAGTCCCTCCTGCCCACTGCTGTCTCACCGGGCATTTTTGTGCCTGGGCATCAGGGTGTGTGGGAAGGGAGGAGAAATGGATGTGACAGACTGGTTTTGCTGTGGATGCGGGTTTGGCATTAAGGAAAGGGTGTTTGCTGTGCTGAGAGGGGGAGACTGGAGGAGTAAAGTTCATAAATGTGCATTCCCTGTGCCGCCCCCCAGGCATCACTAAAGGCTGTGAGTTTGGTTATTTGGGCGTAGCTCCCATTTCTGTCCTTCCACTGCCCAAATGCTATTAAATTGTCCCTGTGTCCTGGTTTGTAGTAAAACAGAACTAATTTTCTGTTCAGTAATTTCACTTTTTCAGCTCGACCTCTTCTAACTAACTAAACTCTGAAATTAACAGCAGAACAGTTCAGAAACTGTTCACTCTCACAGTGATAGGACCTGATTATACCAAGGGATGGTGTGCAGAGAGGCCCTTGCTTATACCTATTGCTGTAACAACCAAAGTCAGGCAAATTTGTTATTTGCCCCGTTGGAGGGTCGGAAGCAGAAAAGCGTAGAGGGGTCCCACCTGTGGAGAGGCGTGGACAGGACAGGTGACCCAAAACTGACCAACAGGGTATTCCATCCCATCTGCATCATGCTCAGTGTAAAAGCTGAGGGAACAAAGGGTCAACTCTCTTCCTTCAATGACCAACATCTGAGTAGGACCCTGTCTGTTCGTCTGCCTTTGGTCCCGATCCGAGCATTCCTGACTCCAGATCCTGAATCCAGCTCCTGTCCATCACCGAATCCAGCCTGGGACTTTCCCCTGTGCCTGCTGGTGACGTGATGATCATCCTGGGAGCTTGATATGGTTTTGTATGTACTGTATACTTTCCCCCCCTCCCTTTTTTTTCTTTTCTTCTTATGATTTATTATTTCATTATTTATTTATATTTTCATTAAAGTAGCTTATTTTTTTCTAAACTCATAAATCTCTTTTTTACCTCTTCCTCTCCTCTCTTTTCCTTAGGTGGGGGAGGGAGGGGTCATCTGTCATTCTGATTACACAACCCGGTGAAAACCACGACACCCTGCTCAGCTGTGTTTGAGCGTCAGCCTCACTGGGGAAACGCGATCGCTTCCTTTCGTGTTCCAAAGTCCTGCAGAAGGTGAGGGAGGCTGGAGGTCACCGTGTGTCCCCTAGATGTGGTGTGGTCTGTTGGCAGAGGGTCCAGCAGAGCCTCAGGACACACATCACAGCTCCCACTCACGCATTTCCCTTGGGAATTTAGCGTGTAACCCAAACCCAGCAACATACGCTTCTGGGCTTCCAAATATTTCTTTCAGGCAAAGCCCTAACAGAATTCTTGATATTTTTAAATCCTGACAATGTCATAGCAAGTCATTGACCCTTCCGTTATTGCGTGTCTTGGCTGAAAGCAGGTTTTGTCAGGGCATTTTCTGTTCTCAGGGGCCGTGCTGGGGGCTGAGCTCACATCTGCTCCTTCCGTAGCGCTGTTGCAAGTGGGCTTTAATCCCTTGCCTGTTTTGTCGAGGTTGTGTAAACCCCTGGCGCTCCCATTCGTACGTGTATCCAGCACACGATTACTGATCTGGGGGCAGAAGGTCACAAGCCGTATCTGCCATCAGCAAAGCTCCCACTTCAATTTCCTGCGATCCCCGAAGGCGTGGAGCTGAACAAGAAGCTGCCACTGGGTTTGTGGACTGAAGGGATTACCTGCTCCCGCGAGCCCGGAGCCGTTTGGATTTAGAGTGGCGTCTTTGTCCCGTTGCAGACAGCGCTGTGGTGCCGGGCGGCAGGAGGGGACAATGGGTGACGTGCACAAAGGGGCTCCTGAGGAACCATTCTCCGCTTGGAGCTGATGGCGAACGTCAATAGCTTCAGTTTATAAGATTGCAAATTGTGCTCTCTCTCTTCTGGTATAAAAATGGAATTATCAACAAAAGCAAGTGTCTGACTTCCCTTCTAGTAAGTTTTTTTTACATCGGTTAAGACGTAACCCCGGAGCTCTGAGCTTTACTGAGGTTTACGAGTGAAAAGCTCCGTGGTCTCACAGAGCCTGTGTGCATTCATCGGAACGGGTGCTTTTAGAAAGAGACTTTCTGTCTTCCAGCAGGAACTGGGGGGAGCTCCCCCACCACACAAAGGCTCCAGTCTGTTGCTGGGGAGGGCTCCTGCCTTGCTGGGGATCAGCAGGGGGTGAGGAGCTGCCACCACTGCCCTGCCTCTTGGTGCTGGCTGAACGGGAGACCCCTTCTCAAGCTCATTCGACGTCACGTTTTAATGCCCCTTGAGCCTTGGACCTCTGACAAGGGCTGTACCTGTCAGCAGATCCCAATCCTGATCTTTCTGGGGTGAAAATTGCCATTCCTGCCACAGGTCTATAGGACCTCGACCAGCAGGTGGAGGGAGGTCATCCTCCCCCTCTGCTCTGCCCTGGTGAGGCCACAGCTGGAGACCTGTGTCCAGTTCTGGGCTCCCCAGTTCAAGAAGGACAAGGAACTGCTGGAGAGAGTCCAGCGGAGGCTACAGAGATGATCAAGGGACTGGAACATCTCTCTGCTAAGGAAAGGCTGAGAGACCTGGGGCTGTTCAGCTGGAGAAGAGCAGACTGAGAGGGGATCTGGTCAATGCTTATAAATATCTAAAGGGTGGGTGTCAGGAGGATGGGACCAGACTCTTCTCAGTGGTGCCCGGTGACAGCACAAGGGGTAACGGGCACAAGCTGGAATATGGGAAATTCCATCTCAACATGAGGAAACTCTTCTCTCCTGTGAGGGTGGCAGAGCCCTGGTACAGGCTGCCCAGAGAGGTGGTGGAGTCTCCTTCTCTGGAGACATTCCAAACCCACCTGGATGCGTGCAGGTGTCCAACCTGCTCCGGGTGACCCTGCTCTGGCAGGAGGTTGGACTGGATGATCTCCAGAGGTCCCTTCCAACCCCTGCCATTCTGTGATTCTGTGACTCAATGGCTGGGAGGGAACTGATGGGGGGCTGTCCCTGCCACGTGCCATGGGCTGGAGGGGTGGGCGAGGGTGGGCAGGGTGCACCGGGGCAAGCTGGTGGCTCGGGGAACGCTGGTTCCCGGAACACAGGTCCTCCTCAAAACCTGTGCGGCGAAACACCATGTGCTCTGCTCTGTTCTGCTGGTGTCCAGGATGAGGAGTGAAGGAAAGTGTCGCTGAATGGTAGCACGTGTCATCTCCACAGCAAAACACACACAGAGCAATCACCCCCCTCTTCACTGGGGATGTGATGTAACATGGGATCTCTTCTTCAAAGCTGGATGCATTTGGCTTTAGAATGAGAGAATCTGAGACATAGGGGTGTTCAGGCTGGAGAAGAGAAGGCTCTGGGGAGACCTTAGAGCCCCTTCCAGTCCCTAAAGGGGCTCCAGGAGAGATGGGGAGGGACTTTTTAGCAGGGCCTGTTGTGATAGGACAAGGGATAATGGCTTTAGACTTAAAGGGAGATACAGGAGACACAGAAGATTTAAGAGATTTAGGAAGAAATGTTTTACAGTGAGGGTGGTGAGGCACTGGCCCAGGTTGCCCAGAGAGCTGGTTGATGCCCCATCCCTGGGAACATTCCAGGTAGGTTGTATGGGGCTCTGAGCAACCCAGTCTTAAAGGGTCCCTTCCAACTCAAACTATTCTATGATTCTAAGCTTCCTGCAAATGCCTGGTCCATGGGGAGGCTCCTGGACTGCACAAAAGTAAGCCCAAGAATACCTGAAATGAAAGCTTCCACCTACTTCCCATTGCTCAAAGCAACATTTGTGGTGTCCTGGCACCTCTGCCCAGTTTCCAAGCAGAGGCAATGAGCAGGGGTGGGACAACCTCCTTAGCAGCTCATCCTGCTGGTGCTGGTCTCTCCCCTGCTGGGTTCCTCACTGCTCCAGTGTGTGGACCACACGCATGAGCTCTCCAACTGTGACCCAAGAACCACGGGCAAAGGAGAGCAGTGTCCTGCTAACAACTGGAAATACTGCTTTTCTGTGCTGCCAGGGCATCGCTCGCTTCCCCCACAGGCCCTCCGTGCTTTTGGGTGCTGCTCAGCCCCACTGAGTGTGGGGCAGGGTGGGGAGCAGGCTGGTGAGTCTGCTCGTGCCTTCTTCCCCCCTTCACGTTGCTTCTCCCCCCCCAGGTGGATGAGCTGAAGGCCAAGCTGGCAATCCAGGAAGTGGAGCTGAAGCAGAAGAATGAGGACGCTGACAAGCTGATCCAGGTGGTGGGGGTGGAGACGGAGAAAGTGAGCAGGGAAAAGGCAATCGCCGATGAGGAGGAGCAGAAAGTGGCACTGATCACCCAGGAGGTGGAGCAGAAACAGAAGGACTGCGAGGAGGATCTGGCCAAAGCTGAGCCTGCCCTGGCAGCTGCCCAGGCGGCTCTGAACACCCTCAACAAGGTAGGGTGGAGATTCCCGTGGGAATCCGGTATCTCCCCTCTGCACTGTGGGTGGGCAGTGTTGTCTGGTGGGCCAAGGTTTTGGGCATTGTGTTGACCCTCCTCCAGCTTCTGCCCAGCTGGTGCGTACTCGGTGCTCCTGGTGTGAGCTGGAGCAACCACAAGGCTGCACCAAGTTCCCCTTTACTCATGGCGGTGGAGAGCAGGAGGAACTGGAGGTGGGCACTATGTTTGCACCTCTTCACCGCTGTTGGCTGGCTCCCCTGCTTCTCCTGCCCCACAGGGAAGGGGAGGTCACCTTACTGCCACCCCCCTTCAGGACCCAGGGGAGAGTGTCTCAGAGGGATCACCAGGTCCGTACCGCTCTCTTGCTGTCCAAGCCCTGTCTCTGGCTCAGCCACATCTGCTGGTGTGGAGGAGGACATGGAGGGCTGGGCTCCAGGGCAGGGGCATGGCCAGACCTCGCTCCAGACTGTTCTGAGGCCGAGCTGCGGGGAATGAAGCCACAGGAGGGGAGACAGAAGAGGCTGCCAGCGCTCTCAGGGTGACCAGTTGTCAGCTGTCCTGAGGGCAAGGAGCACTGTGCCCTTAGCTGGTCCCAGCAGAGGTGCAGGAGGGGTTGCAGGACAGACGGGGTGAAGCCCGAGCACCCCTTCGTTTCAGTGAGGGAAAGTATCGATGCTGTTTGCTCGGGGAGTTGCTGGGCAAGCGCAGGATCAGCACAGCAGGAGCTGAGAACACTTCAATCCACCAGCAGGGCAGATTTTACACCCAGCTACTCCATGAGCCTTTCTCCCCAGAAGGACAGCAGGGTTGAGGACCTCACACGGATGTGTCTCAGGTGGGCCCTGCAGGCCATGGTGGTGGCTATGTGGCTGGCAGTTTGTGGGCGCAGCTGGCAGCGAGTGGGGACATCCTCTGAGATCCCACTTGACCCATCTCCTGCTTTGGAAGGGGGTCTGTGATGGGAAGGCTCCCGTCCCCCTCTGGGTCTGCAGCACAGTGGGGCAGAGGCTTCCTGCAGCCCACGGCAAATGCCTCTCTTGGCCAAGGGGGAAGAGAAGGTGAGGGAAGAAGGATCAGAGATCCAGAGGTGCAGTGGGGAGAGTTAGTGACTTCTTGGGCTCCTCTGGGCATCCTTCCCTCTTGAATTCCCTGCTGTTATAGGGACAAAACTTGGTGGCCTGAGGGTTTGGACTGATCTTCTCCAGCTGCATTGGGGTGGGATTTGCCTTGTCCTCTCTTTGTCCAAGGTGTTCCTCAGGCCTTGTTGAGCATGATGCTCAATGTCTGATACATACATCTTGGCTCCACAGGTGCACTCCTCTGGTGGCTTTTGGTTTGACACAATAAGAAGTGCTGGCAGAGAAATCTCATTCTGTGTTTGGGTTTATGCAGTACCGGGATTTTGTTGGGTGGGGAGAGGACCTGTCCTTCAGCGGTGTCTTTGGGCTGGGCAGGACACTGCTGCAGGTCGGGGGTAGTTGGGTACTGAGTGTGGGGTGACCCCTTGGTAGGGCTGTACATCGCTGCAGACAAAGCCACCCCAAAGGAAGGTGCCACCAGGGAAGTGTATGACCAGGAGATAGGGGCTGCTCTGACTGCCCGAGACTGAGGGATTGGTTTAGGGAAGGCTTTAGATATCTTGGAAGTTTTTACCTTCAAGGGCACTCCAGGGGTTCCCGTTTGGAGCCCAACACTTTGAGATGTGCCCGAGAGACATGTACCTGCAGTTCATTTTGATCTGCAGCTTCCGCAGCATCCTGGAACACCAAACTCCTGCTGCAGCCAGGGCAGAGCAGTGCCCGTGCACCAGCTACGGCTGGAAAATCCGAGTTATTCCCATGATCACGGCAAGGATTGGCTCAACTGTGCCTCAAACCGTGGCTCAGTCATGGCCCACGGAGCAGAGGGGAAAGCGACTCGGAGTCATCAGGAAGGGGTGGTCTGTTTGATCAGCTTTCAGGAAAGACGTGCCTTTGCTGCAGAGATGCGTTGCTTCCACTTCTGTTCATGGAAGAGAAAGGACTGTACAAATGGGAAAATGTTTGTCTCTTCATTAGTTTTGGGTTTGTGCTGGAGCTGTAGAATATCTCATTAGGCAAAGATTGAGGAGATGCTGGGATTTTCTCTAGGGACCCGTAAAGCAGCAATAGCAGAGCACTGGGAGGCACGGTCTCCTTTACCTACTGATCAAAAATGCATCAGAGAGCTTGACCTGTTTGCTGACGTGAATAATCAGCAGTATTTATGTGTGTGTATATATAGTTTCTCCCCAATTATCTAAGTCATCTTATTTGGACAGCACTGTTATATGCAACATTAATAGGGGAAACAGTGAGAAAAGCGACTGAGTGGAACAGAGTAATAAATATATATAGTCAGCTACCAAGGAGCTCAGTAAGTATCTTGGTATGTGGACATTTCTGTGGCAGCGTCACCTGCTGGTTTAAAAGAAGAGCAGCCATGTCCATTCAGATCTTTTGGAGATAGGCTGTGTGGAGATGGAAGTGAGAGGAGATCATAGAATCACAGAATGGTTTGGGTTGGAAGGGACCTTAAAGATCATCCAGTCCCACCCCCTGCCCTGAGCAGGGACACCTCCCACCACACCAGGTTGCTCAAAGCCCCCTCCAACCTGGCCTTGAACCCCTCCAGGGATGGGGCAGCCACAGCTTCTCTGGGCAACCTGGGCCAGGCTCTCACCACCC
>KZ505849.1:530835-541307 GCA_002844005.1 Limosa lapponica baueri
TACTGGGCACTGGTGAGGCCCCACCTCGAGGGCTGGGTCCAGTTCTGGGCCCCTTTCCACAAAAAAGACATTGAGGGGCTGGAGCGGGTCCAGAGAAGGGCATCGGAGCTGGTGAGGCCTTGGAAGAGGCTGCCCAGGGAAGTGGTTGAGGCACCATCCCTGGAGGTGTTCAAAAGACGGGTTGACATGGTGCTGGGGGACATGGTTTAGTGATAGGGTTTTTTTGTCAGAGTTAGGTTGATGGTTGGACTATCTGATCTTGAAGGTCTCTTCCTAGATGATTCTATGATTCCAAATGCGTGATCAAATACTGATGGGCTAAAACTATATGACTCAAAAATCGTATGGTGAGAACACTGGTTCTCACTGGGAATGTGGCAGTAGCTTTGCAGGTTTTGAAAGAAATGACAAAAAGGTAAGAGTGAAAAGCTCTAAGGGCTCAGCGCGTGTCCCCGTTATCAGCCCATCGGTCTGCATCCCGGCCGGCTGTGTCTTCAAAACACGCAGCCTCCTGCTCCTCTGTGGGGGCAGTGCCCTTGTCAGGGCTTCACAGATAAGAGACGCAGAGATAATGGTTTGTGTTCACGCTGTTCCGTCAGCTGGAGCCCCCGCTCACATCCAGCGCTGCAGTGGCCCTTCATGCCTTGTGTTTTGGCTTCTGCATGGGCTGTTGGCTCGGAGCGAGCCGGTTCTTCCTCCGGGCAAGGCAGGAGGGCTGCAGGAGAGCATCCCGAGCCTGAGCCCTGCCCTGGCAGGCGGTGGGGTTGGAGCTGGTTCAGCTCTGCTGACTCTGAGCGCACAAAGGCAGTGTTGACGTTGTCTTGGTGGAGAGCCCCAGTTTTTATGTGCTTTTGAGACGTCTGACTCGCTAGAGCTGCAGGGAAGGTGCAAGCAGAGGTATGGATTTAGAATCATAGAATTGTTTTGGTTGGAAGAGACATTTAAGATCATCAAATCCGATCATTAATCCATCTCAGCCAAGTTACCCCTAACCCATGTCCCTCAGCACCACATCTGCCCGGCTTCTAAATACCTCCAGGGATGGCAACTCCACCACTGCCCTGGGCAGCCAATTCCAAGGCTTGACAACCCTTTCTGTGAAGAAATTTTTCCCAATATCCATCCTAAACCTCCCCTGGTGCAACTTGAGGCCATTTCCTTATCTCCTATCACCTGTTCCTTGGGAGAAGAGACCGACCCCCCCCGGCTACACCCTCCTTTCAGGGAGCTGTGGAGAGCGTTGAGATCTCCCCTCAGCCTCCTTTTCTCCCTGGGCACAGACATGGGCTGTGCGCTCCCCCACAGCCTCTTCACAGCTCTCGGTCTGTGCCGTCCTGCTCTGGGGTGGGATGTGGGCACAGCTCGGTGTGTGGCTCCTGCCCAAGACCTGGCAAAACTCACTGAAAAGCACGGCCCCTTCTTCATGGCCACAGGGGCTGGTTCTGTAGCAGGCCGGAGAGGAGGCTGCCGCGCTGCCCTCCCACCCAGGAGGGAAGGGGGTGTTGTGTTCAAGCCGCTCTCTTTCCCGAGAGGCTGTCCCTGTGTCCCCAGGGAATGTCCCCTCTTCAGGGATGGAGGTCAGTCTGTGTGTGTCTCTGCTTCTGCTGGTGGGGCTGGTGGCAGCTAAGGCAGAACGCAAAGGTATTTCTCGAAGGGTCGCTGGATGCAGGTTTCTCTGCTTATTTTACCAGCTCCTGGTGGTGTTGGGCTGTGATTCGTGTGTAATTTGTACCTATCCCAACGCACTGATACAGGTAAAAAGATAGCCAAATGGTTAGGCTTTTTCCTTTGGACGTGGAAAGTTGTGCCCAATTCTCCGTTTCATTCTCTCAGAGCTTCTTAGGTGACCTTCAGCAAATTGCTTTGGCCTGGATTTTCGGAGCTGTTTAGATTGCGGTGGGTTTTCACGGACACACAAAAAAGCTTACGTTTAGTGGGGCACCGCAGTGCTGCCGGGACCTGCCTGGTGTCCCTGCTCCGCGCTTGTGTACTGGGAAACTTCTGAAAAAGCCTGTCCTCTTTAATCTCTGGGTGTCTCCTTTGGGGAACGGGAGCACAGCCGGGGCTGCCGCGCCAACAAACACCGTCAGGACGGCGCTGTACCCCGTCCAAGGGGTCAAAGACAAACAGCAGATAAGTCCCTGCCCGTACCGATTGAGATCTCTCTATGCAACCACTGAAGGAGTTTTATGCTTTCTAGTTCTTTAGGCTAAATCTCCCTGAATGCTCCCGAAACCTTTAATTAAGACAGAAAATTGGCTTTTCCATTTGAAAGAGCTGGTTGTGTTTCCGGGGAGATTTTGCAGGATGAGTATTTCCCTATGTCTTTCCACAGCCCAACAAAATCCTGTTTAAAACGTGCTGTGGAGGTAGATTGTGGCTCACGCAGTTGTCGGTAACCACAAAATACAAGAAGAAAACGTTTCATGAAAAAGAGACATAGAAATGACGGTTTCAGTTCTTCTCACAGAAATAAGCGTGTGTGTGAGTGTACGCTTTACGCTGAATACAGCTTAATTTCACCTCGATTAGTCCTGCTGTAACAAACAGAACATGATTTCTCAAAGGTGCATGCTGAGCATGTGAATTCTTGGCTTAAATCGTGGCTCTTCATTCAGGTCCAACTGTGATATTCTGATAAGGAAAAACTGGGGAATTTTGGTTTGGGGTTTTTTTCTGGCTTAGCTGGATTGAGAAAATTGTCCTTGTAAAACAAAACGAGCAAATATTTTAACAGGATAGATTGTCACTTGTGACATATGTCCCTACATGATTTTTGAAGTTTAATAACTCCCTTTAAAAGAAAGCATTTTGATTCTGAAATAGAGATAGGACACAGGAATCAAGGTTTCCAAACATTTTCTTTGAATCACGGAATCAGGGAATTGCCGGAGTTGGAAGGGACCTCTAGAGATCATCTAGTCCAACTCCCCTGCCAAAGCAGGGTTGCCCAGAGCACATCATCACTCAGGGCCAGACGGTCAGTGCCATTGCTGTTTCTGAAGGCCTGGTTAGGAAGCACACAGCTTCTACTGCTGCTGTCAAAGCCAGATCACTCTGCAGCGCGTTCAGGGAGCTGCCTGCGTCCCACCCTAGTGCTGTGCAACACACACCGTCTCTGTGTCACCTCCAGCTTCAATCCAGGAGTAGATCCTGACGGCCCTTCCTGGTGTGCAATTTATTTGCCGTCCGAGACGTGTCACCTGTGTGGCTGTGGGCAGAAATAAGGTCCCAGACTTGGAAATAAGCCCGTTTGAGGTTGTACAAAGGATACAGCTAACTGAACACAGGCAGTGTTGCTTTGGGTTGACAAGTGAACCAGGGGGGTTCATTTTTTACAGTAAACTTTTACAGTGCCTTAATTTTAGTTTGGCATCTCGTGAGCTTCAGATGACCTAGGGAAGATGCTTCAGCATCCAAGGACCAGGAAGCGTCTGGGGATCTGTGCACCAGGAAAGGGAGGAAGGCTGGTGAGTGGTATTTGTGAGTGGATGTGTGCTAATGTAGCAGATGAAATTTAGTGATGACAAATGCAAAATAATGCATGCAGGGAAAACGAACTGTAATCATGCATTTACATTGATAGGTCCTAATTGCACTATTATCACTCACATAAGAGCTCTTGGAGTCGTTGCAGAGAGTTCTCAGAGCGAGCAGCGTGGTGCTGGGCTGCAGGAAGGAAGGCGAATTGAATCTAACAAACGGGTGGGAAAAAAAGCCAGGAAGCAGAAGTTAAACAATCCCTGTGTCAGTCAGATCTGCGGTGTGCCTGCATCTCGCGCACTGAGCAGTCGGGTGACCCCATCTCAGAGGGCTGTAGGCAACCTAGAAGAGGTACAAAGATGTCTGCAACAGCTTCCATATGGGAAGAGAAGGAATAGATGAGGACTCTTCATTTTTTAAAAGAGGCAACGTAGGGATAGATGTGACGGAGTCCTATAAAATCATGAAAAATATGCAGAAGGTGAATAGGGAATGATTGTTTGCTGTCCCTTATTATTAAAGAGCTAAAGGTAATCAAATGAGATGGCTTTTCATTTGCTACTTGATAAATAAAAATAATTCCAATGAATTCCAGGATCTGCAGTGAAAGACACCTGGGATTTTTTTTAAGATACTGAAACTGGCAGTAGTGTGGGACCCAAGCAAAGGAGACGAAAAGATCCCCAGGACATAAGTGGATAAAAAAAAATGACCTGAAGAAATTTATTAGAAGTATGTAGAGAGTCTACAAGTATTAGGAAAATCAGATAAATAAAGATTTTTTGTTCTTAGAGGCTATGAAAGCTTCCTCAAGGAGGAAGGACCTGTAGGTCGTTCATCTAGAAAAGCTACAAAGGAAAGCTGGAGGAAGTGGGGGACTTCTATGCACTGTTACTGCATGTGAGATTAAGGATAATTTAGGTATGATCCCTAAAAATAACCGATAATTTAAAAGTAGTGCCTCGCTTCTTTTTCAACAAGTCGGATTGCAGAGGAAGAGATCTGTGGGCTGAGACCAGGGTCTGTCCAGCTTCTGCAGAACGGAGGAGGAAGAGGGGAGGTGTATCTCACACTGCCTGACCCCTCCACTTACTGAGTCTGGGTGTGCGAGATAAGGCAGACCTATAGGGCTACGAACGTGAAAATGGGCATCCCCACAAAAGAAGAGGAAGCGTGACTGCGGATGAAATAACTGGGTGGTCCAGATATGGGAACCATAGGGGTGAGATGAAATGCAGTGATATAAGATGCAGATGTATAACTATGGATTTACAGCAGATAGAATGATTGTTTTTAAACCAGGAGCACGTTGCTGGCAACCAGCGAGGAACACTGGATTTTATTTGTTCAGTCTTTGTCCCCCCTGTGGTGTTGCCCTAAGAGAGGCAGAAGTGGCCCTAAGCAGGCCAGGAGCAGCCTTTATAGCAGGGCTGAGGGAATATCAACATGTGCTGAGGTCAGCAAAAGGATCTGGGGAAACCTCTGCAGCTTTGTGAGTAGGAGGGTGGTTCATGTTCCTGAAGGAGGAACTCGGCTGGGACAGGTTTGGGGACAGCTCTGAGGCTGAGTGGGGCAAAGAATCATAGACTAGAATCATAGAATCATAGAATGGTTTGGGTTGGAAGGGAACTTAAAGACCATCCAGTCTGGATCATCCTGCCCTGGGCAGGGACACCTCCCACCACACCAGGTTGCTCAAAGCCCCCTCCAACCTGGCCTTGAACCCCTCCAGGGATGGGGCAGCCACAGCTTCTCTGGGCAACCTGGGCCAGGCTCTCACCACCCTCACAGCAAAGAATTTCTTCCCGAGATCTCATCTCAATCTCCCCTCTTTCAGTGTCAAACCCTTCCCCCTCATCCTATGGCTCCCCTCCCTGATCCAGAGTCCCTCCCCAGCTTTCCTGGAGCCCCTTGAGGGACTGGAAGGGGCTCTAAGGTCTCCCCGGAGCCTTCTCTTCTCCAGGCTGAACCCCCCCAACTCTTTCAGCCTGTCCTCACAGCAGAGGGGCTCCAGCCCTCGCAACATCTTGGTGGCCTCCTCTGGCCCCTCTCCAACAGGTCCATGTCCTTCCTGTGGTGAGGACTCCAGAGCTGGATGCAGTACCCCAGGTGGGGTCTCACCAGAACAGAGCAGAGGGGCAGAAAACCTGCAGCCTCTCCTTCTGCTCCTCGGAGGAGTCAGGCTGTCCAGCAGGCAGTTATCACTCACCCAGAGGGACAGGTTTGTCACGGCAGAAAGGCCATCAGGGGTGCTATTGCAGGTGTCTGTCAGTTCTTTTGTTCATCAGAATAATCATAAACGATCCGGATGAGATGGTGTGTAAGCAGGTACGATATAAATACAGTAGTGATGGAGACTGTCCATAAAGAATTGTAAAAATGATGCCAAGCGGTGGAGGAATGAAATGCCAGGGAGATAAATGTAAAGTAAAGTATATTGAAAAATCAGTTTTTACTTTACGTGGCCTGTAAGTGATGCTGAGCTACCCGTTAGCATTCAGGAATGAGATGATGGCGTTAAGAGTTCTGTGAGTATGAGCTCTGTGCTCCCAGAGGCAAAGAAAACCCCTCCACAAACCGAAAACCCAAGCTGAAATTGAGTGTTAGGGTTTATTAGGAAAAGAAGAAAGAAGAAACCAGAGAAAAATCCCAATCTCACTATATAAATACATTCTAAATAAATCCTGAAAGCGCAGCTGAACCTCCGCCCCCTCTGCCATTACCTCAAAGGATGTGGTAGGATGGGAAATGGTGCAGAGAAGGAACAATAAAAAGAAACCGGATAATAAAGATTACATCATTCTGTAAAGATAAAGATTGCAAGGACAATCAAAAGGCTGCTTCTGCGTGAGGCATTACTGAATAGGCTAAAGCTCCTCAGCCTCAAAAGGAGACGGCAGAGGGGGTATCAAGGGCTCGGAATCACCAGTGGTCTGGAGGAGGTGACAGGAGCTGCATTGTTTGCTGGTTTTCCACTGAGCAAACAGGTTTTAGCAATTGAAAAGGTCAGGCAGCACATAAAGGATTTCCTTTTTTTTTACAGAAAGCATGGCTAAACCGTATCTCCTGGCCACAGGGTGCTGTAGATGCCAGAGATTGGTTGATATCTGTGGCAGCTTAGACTCAGTCATGAAGGAAAAAGTCATCAGTGGCTTATTAAGCACAAAGATAGAAGCTCTGTTTGAGAAGGTCCTTAAGCCCCAGCGGTGGGAAGCTGGGAGATGATGTCAGGAGCTATCACCGGGTTCTCATTTGCACGGTCTGCCCCAGTCACCTGCCGAGGGCTGCTGTTGGAAGAGAAGGTGACGAGGGAGGTGGCCCCTGGGTCTGTCCCGGCAGAGCTGTTCCTGTGGTTGTGTGTTTCCGAGGGGACCTACACCAGCTACACCGGCTTCCTTTGCTCAGCCGAGCAGAGCACAGTCCCTAGAAAACACCGTCTGTCTATAAAAGCATCCGGAGGTGGATGTGGGTGGAAGGAGAGCTGTTTGAGCTGGAGGACAGTGTCTGCATGAGAACCCATGGCATAAACTGGACAGGTGTAAATTTGTGTTCGCAATCAGAAGGTGGCTCCTGACCCTCAGAAGGCAGCAAGGTTCTACTAGAAATAGGACTTGGTCGAGTTGGAACAAGTTCCAGTTCAAGTTGGAAGGTGTGATGGTGGAATTCAGTGAGGATCTGAAGGTGGTGCTTTCCCAATCTGGGGACCTGCATTCTCCGTATCAGGTTAAAACAGCAAAATAATCCAGTTTGGAGGAAGGAGTTATTGAGGGTGTTCCTAAGGCTCATCCTAGGGATTGGTATTGGAGCTGGGCCTATTTAACATTTAACAGTGACCTGAAAGAAGGAGACAGTGTCGTATTAGTCACATTTGCAGCATGCCTTAGCTGAGGAGGTTGGCGAAAGAGAAGCATAAAGAGGCATTTTTAATAAAAATGAGAAATGTGAGAAATAATGCTAAGCTCGTGTGGACAGTATACTGAAGAAGAAAAAAAGAAAGTGCTGGCTGGCCCGTGTAAGAGAAGTGTGTGAGCAGAGGGGTCTGTACGTTACATGGATGTTTCCAGAGCACTTTGACAACAGGAGAGGGACTGTGAATTTGACATAAGTTGGCATTCTCCGTCTCAAATCCATGAGGCCAACTTAAAACTGGTTTGGGTTTTTCTGGCTTGTGAACCTGAGGGATGGCTTCTATTCACATTCCCAACCTGTGTTTCTCAGTCAATAGAGCTAAAGTTTTCTCCTTAAAAAAAAAAGAGGATGGGGGGGGTGAGAGGTCAGGGTATTTCCTATAATCACAAGACTTCAGGAATGAGGGACCAATGGTACCCTGAAAAGCACCAATGGCCAAAGTTGTCCGCTCATGTAGAGATAACTTATTTGACAAGGAGACACCGTACCCTCTTCAAAGCTGGTAACTCCCCAGTTCGACTCTCTGTGCACTGGGTGCTTATGAAGTGTCCACGGGTAAGTGTTTTCTTGACAGAGCCTTAAGGAAAGGAAAATGTAGACCCAAGGGGACAGTAGTAAAAATCCCATCTACGGGGGGTAATAATGAATTGTGTGAAATAGCCAAGGGCTGTGGCTGTTGGAGAGCAGTGCTGTGTGGGAGAGGGTGTAACGAGGTGTGAATCTGTGGCATTAAGGCAATTAACATCTGATGGGCTGCCTCAGGAATCCTTATGCAGATATCTTTATGTGAATTCCTGCTGGGGAAGTGACAGATTTTGCCTTGATGATTTTGGAGGACCTGTGGAGCAGACGGCTGGGATTGGGCTGCAGGATTTCACCGAGTGGAAGGGGAGAGTTAGCAAAGTAACCACTGAATTATTCCCGTCCCCAGGTTTTAAACTTTAGCAAATGGCCATTGAGTTGAGGGACAAGGTATGGACGCGGCCAGACCCTGAGATAGTGCTTGAAGAACCACCATGATGACCAATTTGGTTTGGGAATTGTAGGTTGGGGGACTCGCCTCTGAGAACGTGAGATGGGCTGAAGCTGTGAAGGACTTCAAACGGCAGCAGAGCACTTTGTGTGGCGACGTCCTGCTGATTACGGCCTTCGTCTCCTACCTGGGCTACTTCACCAAGAAATACCGACAAGACCTGCTGGAGGGAATCTGGAAGCCATATTTGCATCAGCTAAAAGTAAGCCCTGATTTCTCTGAAAAGCTGTTGGTACTGGAATTTACATGGCCATAAATTCTGGTTACAGGGGATCCCTCAAATGAGGGGAGGTCCCTATGGATTTGGATTGAGGAGCAGGATGCAGCCACACTTGATTTGCTCCTCTCTGGGGAAGATGTTGTGGTGTCCTTGCTCCATGGAAGTGACCCAATTCCTCCATGCACAGAGGACAATCCCTGATGCAGCAGCCCCAGTGTGGAGGCCAGTGCCAGTGCTGGGGATTTTAACCAGGGGCCAGGGGTGGCCTGGAAGGAGGGAGGTAGCGTGGAGCAGGGATTGTTGGAGCAGGCAGAGCTCCCTGCCAGCTCTCCAGGAGGCTTGGAAAAACTCCAGGTGGTCCTTCACGCTGGACACAAGCTCTGCTCATGCCAGCCGTGCCTCTTGGCTGATCTCACCCATGTCTTGCTGTTTGGACCAGATGGAGACTGTCATGCTTCAAACTTGTTTAACGTTTCACTAATTTTTACCAGGTCCCCTCATGCATCAGTAAGTGCGAGTGCTCGGTCTCCTGCAGGACTGGGCTTTTACACATCCGACATCCGCACAGTAACTGGGTGTTATCAGTCCTGGGGAAATGCCAACAAGCTTTTAAATAAGGTCACAACTGGGCAGTGATGCCCAAATCAAAATGCCCAGAAAACCAGCAAGTTCCTTAGGATGAGAAAGGAAAAAAAATCATTTGGTATTTCTTAATATTAAGCCAAAAAATTTAGTTAAGAAAGGCAATGTTGTTCCAAAAATGGCCTGACTTGACTCTGTGTAGAAATTTCAAGGAATTACCTGCATTTCTAATGTAAAATTAAAGACCCATTTTGTTCAGATAACTGGCACAGGTCGCTTTCTGGTTGTCACACCCAGAAATGGCCTCCCGTGTCTGACAAGTGTTTCTGGAGCTGCTAATGCTGTTTTGCAACACAAGAGCAGGCTTACCGGGGTGTTAATTAGATTCCTCCAAGCTGTATTCTCAGAGAGCTGGTACAGGGGGAGCGTGAGCCGAGCCTGCCCGGCTGGGCTGGGCCATTCCCGGGGCTCAGTGCAGGCAAAAAGCTTTGGGATGCTCCTGTAATTTGCATTCGTTGACAACGGGATTGGGACACACTTAATAGTAGATGAAAGCGATCCTGTAGAATGGGAAAACACTGGTAAATATGACTTAGCAGTTTTTAATTACTGGCTGAAAGACGAGCTCAGAGAGTCGTGAGTAGTGGCATAGAGTCCAGTTGGAGGCCTGTAACTAGTTCCCCAGGGGTCAGTACTGGGTCCGGTCCTCTTCAATATATTCATCAATGACCTGGATGAGGGGACAGTGTGTACCCTCAGCAAGTTTGCTGATGATACAAAGCTGGGAGGGGTGGCTGAAGCACCAGGAGGCTGTGCCACCATACAGCGAGACCCGGACAGGCTGGAGAGTTGGGCCAGAGGAACCTGATGAACTTCAACAAGGGCGAGTGTAGGGTGATGCACCTGGGGAGGAATAACCCCCTGCACCAGTACAGGTTGGGGGCTGAGCTGCTGCAGAGCAGCTCTGAGGAAAAAGACCTAGGAGTCCTAGTGGACAAATAGACGACCATGAGCCAGCAATGTGCCCTTGTGGCCAAGAAGGCCAATGGCATCCTGGGGGGCATCAGGAAGAGTGTGACCAGCAGGTTGAGAAAGGTCATCCTCCCCCTCTGCTCTGCCCTGGTGAGGCCACAGCTGGAGCACTGTGTCCAGTTCTGGGCTCCCCAGTTCAAGAAGGACAGGGAACTGCTGGAGAGGGGACAGCAGAGGGCTACAAAGATGATGAGGGGCCTGGAGCATCTCTCT
>KZ505849.1:541594-552696 GCA_002844005.1 Limosa lapponica baueri
CATTCCTGTGGGACCTGCTCTGGGTGAGCCTGCTCTGGCAGGGGGTTGGACTGGATGATCTCCAGAGGTCCCATCCAACCCCTGACTTTCTGTGGTTCTGTACTTAAGCTTTTCTTGAAATATTTTCCTCGCTGGTGTAGGCCACAAGTCACACTTGCTGGTTTTTGCAGACACAGTGGGAAGCATTCCTCCTTTCCTCCCAGGTGCCGATCCCTGTGACCCCATCCCTGGATCCCCTGACCATGCTGGCAGACGACGCCGATGTAGCAGCTTGGCAGAACGAGGGCCTGCCAGCCGATCGCATGTCCACTGAAAATGCCACCATCCTCACCAGCTGCGAGCGCTGGCCCCTCATGGTGGATCCCCAGCTGCAGGGCATCAAATGGATCAAAACAAAGTATGGCGAAGACCTCCGAGTGATCCGAATCGGGCAGAAGGGGTAAACATCAGCCTTACCACATCATAATGCCTTCTAACGGTTATCTGCCTGTCGTATTCGATGAACAGTGTCTATTTAATTGCAACCATCTGAGCCAATTATGTTGAGGAAAACCCTCGAATGTATTTGCGCATTAGCTGCTTATTCATTACCAAAATGATAGAGATTTCTCATTAAATAGAGGGTCTGTTTAGTGCTTGGCTCAGTTACCATAGAAACTCCTCTGAAACAGAGGATGGAGAGAGCTCTGTGCTGGAGGCTGAGCTGCGTGTGGGACTACGGCATCCTCCCTTGGGCTCATCTTATGTGTCGTGTCCTGGCTTAGTTTCACCCAGGAGGGCGAGTAGGGCTTCCTGCATCTTGGATGAAGGGAGAGGGCCTGGGCACGGAGGGTGAAGCTGCCGTGAGGGTCACCATGCCCTGTAAACCATCTGGGCTAACTCTGCGCCCACACTGGCCCCAGCCCGGAGGTTCTCATTGCAGCAACCCTGCATTGAGCTGCCTAAATCTTTTATGGGAAGTCTTTTCTGCTCCTGGCCCTTATCTCCGCTCAGCGGACAGACTGGCGTTTGGCTTTCTCAGTTTCCACCTATTTTGACCCACTGGTGAGCCCCAGCTGGGATGGACCAGACCCAGAGTCAAATCCCTGCTTGGGTGTGAGCCTTGAGATTATTTTTTTAATACAGAGCAAAGCACTGGCAACAGGCAAGAGGGATCCAGGCTTGGTGCTTGCAAGTTCATGTAGATTTGGAGATGTCTTGGGCTTGACCAGGTTGTTTTGCTGGTACCTCCTCTGCTTTCCTCATGGAAAATAACAAGAATTTATTAGATTTGATCTCATGTGGGATGAAAGCACAGCTCATTTTTTCATTGGAGCAAACTTCTGTTTCCTGGCCAACCTGGTCACAGTGCCCTGCAGTTATTCAAAGGGGCCTGTGGAAGAGTAAGGATCCTGGAGGAGGCCCCTAAATACAAACCTCCAGGATGGCACAAGAGGAAGAGACCCTGTGACATTCATCTGCTGCCGTTACAGCTCTCTGTGTGAGCACAGCAGCTCTTTTTCCCCTCTCCCCAGCCACGCAGCAGGCTGCCAGGGGCTCCAGGAGGGGAGTTCAGGGTGTTGCTGTGATGTCTCAGGGCCTTTGGCTAAAAGCATCATTCACTGCCCCTTTTCAGTAAATTAGGAAGTGCTTCCTCACCTGGGAAACAGTGCTTCTTGGCTTTCAACTGCTTTAAGAGGTTTAAACCCACACTTTTCTCTCCCTCAGGTAAGGGCCATTTGAGCAGCTTTGGGTCCAGCTGCTGGCATTCTTTATGGCTGTTTCTTTGTATAAGATATTCCTGGGCTCAGAAATATGGGGGCCGGTGGTCAAGGGTGGGGTTTGCATTGTGCCAATATATTCCTTTAGAGGTTGGGCCTAAAGGTCACTCTGAACTTACTGTCTTAGATCTTTCTGTCACCACTTGAGGTCCCAAAATCTCTAGCTTAGACGAGGAACCTAAATTTTATCCAGTCTAATTAGTTGGAGTGGTTCAGTGCAGCAGGGATGGTATGATGGCACCCGGAGAGCATCCTCACTGCCCACCCAGGGCCCTCCTCTCCTCCCCACAGAGACATTGTGTGAAGGGCAGAGCAGCCCTGAAGGAGAGAGCAGAAGTGCCTGACCTGCCCTTCCCAGTGCAGAGCATCCCAGTGCCGAGCATCACCATTCCACAGTCAGATACTGGGCAAAGGGGCCCAGTTCCCTCATGAGGAAGGAAGCTGTCCTAAATCATAGAATCATAGAATGGTTTGGGTTGGAAGGGACCTTAAAGATTGAGTTCCATTCCCCTGCCCTGGGCAGGGACACCTCCCACCAGACCAGGTTGCTCCAAGCCCCCTCCAACCTGGCCTTGAACCCCTCCAGGGATGGGGAAGCCACAGCTTCTCAGGGCAACCTGGGCCAGGCTCTCACCACCCTCACAGCAAAGAATTTCTTCCCGAGATCCCATCTCAATCTCCCCTCTTTCAGTGTCAAACCCTTCCCTCTCATCCTATGGCTGCCCTCCCTGATCAAGAGTCCCTCCCCATCTCTCCTGAAGCCTCTTTAGGGACTGGAAGGGGCTCTAAGGTCTCCCTGGAGCCTTCTCTTCTCCAGGCTGAATCCCCCCAACTCTTTCAGCCTGTCCTCACAGCAGAGGGGCTCCAGCCCTTGGAGCATCTTGGTGGCCTCCTCTGGCCCCGCTCCAACGGATGTTCTTCTGATGGTAGTGTTCCCAGAGCTGGAGGCAGCACTGCAGGGGGGTCTCCCCCGAGCAGAGCAGAGGGGCAGAATCCCCCCCCTCGCCCTGCTGGCCACGCTGCTGGGGATGCAGCCCAGGATGCGGGTGGTTTCTGGGCTGCCAGAGCATGTTGCTGGCTCATGTGAAGCTTCTCATCCACCAAGACCCCCAAGTCCTTCTTCTCAGGGCTGCTCTCCAGCTGTTTTCCACCTAACCTGGATTTGTGCTTGGGATTGCCCTGACTGAGGTGCAGGACCTTGCACTTGGCCTGGTTGAACTTCATGCGGTTGGCACGGTCCCACCTCTCCAGCCTGTCCAGGTCCCTCTGGATGGCATCCCTTCCCTCCAGCGTGTTGACCGCTCCACACAGCTTGGTGTTGTCGGCAAACTTGCTGAGGGCGCACTCAGTCCCAAATGTGACCCTGGACCGTGGGCGGAACAGAGCTGAAACCTGCTCTTCTTCCTCGCTTTTATGCAAGATTAACTGCACCGGCGGGTTCTGGGGGAAACAAAGTATTTGCTAAAAATAACCCCAAGCTGTCCCGTGTTTGTCTCCTGATCCTCGTGCTCTTTCCTTGGGAAAGAAGACACTGTTATTATTGCTTGGCTTGGGAGGTCTGAGACCTGATTCTCTTTGTTGAACAGCTGAGACTCTGCCAGTGCCACTTTCTGCCCCGTGTGTTGACACCGTCTCACCCCTCTTGCCCTCTCGCAACTGCCGGCGCGTGTGTGTCGCTGCCGTCACAACGTGGAGCTGCCCTCCCTCCCCCTTGCTGTGGCGGGTACCAGTGCCATTTCCCACAGGTACCTGGACACCATGGAACGAGCCCTGGCTGCAGGAGAACTGGTTCTGATTGAAAACCTGGAGGAATCCGTGGATCCAGTTTTGGGGCCGTTACTGGGGCGAGAAACGATCAAGAAAGGAAGGTGAGCTCCGGGGAGGTGGGAATGGGCTCTTGGTGATGTTGTGCTTTCTGTTCCTGGCCTCAAATTGTGGGCGTTCGTATAGAGCAGCGCTAACATCCTGCCTTCAGAAGCGAGGACGTTTTAAATCAGGCAATCACAGGTAATCCAGTCACAGGATGGCTTTGAAATAAACCCAGATTTTTCATTTTGTTGGACAGTGTCATTCAAACCTCGTGTGAAAGAGAGACCTGTAATTCTCCTTTTGTAGAGTGACCTTGGTGGCTGTAATTGGCTGTCCTGACATTGAATTATTACCAAAATAGCTATTGCTGTTGTGAAGAAAAAGTAACCTTGGGTTTCAGCAAACACTGCGCACCGCTTAGGGACACAGATGCAGTGTTAAGCACTGAGAACATATACGTGTTTCTAATGAGGTCAAGTTCTTCGTGGCAGCTGCTGGTCACCCTCCAGCCAAGAGGGGCAGCGAGGGAGTTCACTTTTTCCTTATTTCTGTACCTAAAGTTAAATAAGCACATTTTTAGTGTGTGCTCAAATAAAGGCAACCAATAAAACCTTGTGCCCAGCGCTGAACTCGATCCAGGGGCTCTTCTGATGTTGTTTCGCTGGCTTTTGCAGAGCGGAGTCGTCGGCCTTCAGAGGGATGTGCGTTGTTGGGGCTTTCAGAAGTCTCTGCCCCCGGTGCCTTGGCCGCGGGCAGGACCCAGCGTGGGGTGACCCCTGTGCCTCCAGCACCATCCTGCTTCTGGCTTTGTGCAGGAAATGGAAAAAAAAAAAAAAAAAGCCTGTTTAAGCTCTGCCTTTCGCATTCCCAAAGTTCCTTGAGGATCCTTTCCTTACTTGCCTAAAATATCCTAGGGTGGTGTAAAGGGCTGGGGAAAGCAGGCTGCCTGGGAAGGTTGCAGGGGAAAACATCCCATGAAGGGTGCCTGGTTGTGGGTTCAGCTGCAGGATGGAGGGGAAGGACAATTTTGGAGGGAATGACAGTCCTGGGTGAAGGGGATAGAAATGTTTGAAAGCGGAGGTGGGGCAGAGCAGAGGGGGTGTGATTCCTGAGCGCCCTTGCAGTGGAAAACTCCGTCACCCCTTTCGGGACTGGATGTCTCGGCTCTCAAAACTTCCTGTGAGATCACATGTTTCCTAAGAAAGGGAAAATAAGCCATAAATCAAATAAAAAGTCCGTGGGTTTTATGTTTTGCAGGACAGAGGGCCAGGCTGTGAGCTGTGTGTGCTGCCTGGGCGCTCTCTGCCTTGGTTTGATGGTGGTAAAAGCAATGGGGGTGGCCAAGAGGACACTGTTTGACTGGGAAGTGTATGCAAATTCCCAGGATGACACCACTGTATCCAGCTGCATCCCTGAAAGCCTTTCCAGTTGCTCTTTTCTTCTGGTTCATGTGGGCTTTGTTAAACTTGGGTTCACAGTATGTTGATTCCTGGGGCCTCTGTCAGTTTTAGGTTCGATGTCAGAAATGCAATCTAGGAGAAAAGGGGGTTTTCCTGACCCATGTCACCTCCTAGGAGTGACATCCAGCCGCTCTCCGGACCTGGGTCACTGCTCCAGCTCAGTGCAACCACAGAGTTGGCCTCATCTGAGCCAACAGACCAGGCAATTTTAGCTTTGGCTAATAAAAATCTCAACTGAGAGGCTTTTTCTCCCTGTAGCACCAGCTTTAGGGAGAATCACAGAATCACAGAATGATATGGGGTTGGAAGGGACCTCTGGAGATCATCCAGTCCAACCCCCTGCCAGAGCAGGTCCACCCAGAGCAGGTCCCACAGGAACATGTCCAGGCGGGTTTTGAATGTCTCCAAAGAAGGAGACTCCAACACCTCTCTGGGCAGCCTGTTCCAGGGCTCTGCCACCCTCACAGGACAGAAGTTCCTCCTCACGTTTAGATGGAACTTCTTATGTTCAAGTTTGTGCCCATTTCCTCTTGTCCTGTCCCTGGGTACCACTAAAAAAAGACTGGCCCCATCCTCCTGACACCCACCCTTTAGATACTTATAGATGTTGATGCAGCAGAGGGCATCAACGAGTGAATCAGAGAGCAAATGCAGCCTCTCTGAAAAGCAAAGGAGACTTCATGGTTGAACTGGCCATCCTGCTGCTGGAAACTGGGAGCCTTCTCAAATAGGATCCAAAATTCAGGGGCGACTCTCTGGGGTTTTTATCCTAAGTCAGAAGTGATTCAGGTATGTCCAATTTTAATTACTTTTTGCCTTAATAGTGATTTCTGTGTGAAGAGCGCGACGTCCCTCGCTGGTAGATGCCATTGACTGATACCACCCTTTGTCTTGGGGTGAAATGTCCTGGAATAGCCGTGCGCTCACGCTCCTTTCGCTCTCGGTTCAGGTGCATTAGGATCGGGGACAAGGAGTGTGACTTCAGCCCCGCTTTCCGTCTGATCCTGCACACGAAGCTGGCCAACCCCCACTTCCCACCCGAGCTGCAGGCCCAGTGCACCCTCATCAACTTCACCGTCACGCGGGACGGGCTGGAGGAGCAGCTCCTCGCCGCCGTGGTCAGTGCCGAGCGGCCCGACCTGGAGGAGCTCAAGGTTGGTAGCTGGGAACGAGTATAAATAATAATAATAACAATAAATTAGTGGTATCATCATCATCATTGTAGTTTCAACCAAACAGCATTTTGTGTGCAAGGTTGCAGAGGTTGCTGAGCTCGTCACAAAATCAGGAGATTTCCCTGGAATGACAAACACTGAGGAATTTTTTTTTTTTCTTCAGCCTTTTGTTTTCTTGGTATTTTGGGAAGACTTAATTAAAGTGCTATTTCAAGTTTTTTTTCTCCAGAAATTTGGGTAAAAATCTCTTTCTTTCCGTACTCTTCTTGGAAATGGGAACTGAGGTTCTCATTATATTGGGTTTTTTTCTGGACTTAACAGATTCTGTTTTGGAGGTAGGTTCAATCTGGCTTGATTTTAGGCGTTTATGGTATAAGATTCCCACTGTAAATATTGTGAGGCTGGTAATGAAATGTTTCTCTTCCGTTTTTTCCTCCCACTTGTTTGTAACTGGCCAAAATGTTCTCTGGCTCTCTTTTTTTAATAAGTGTGGCTTCAGTTTCAAGATAATTTTTAAAAGAAACCCCTTTGTTCTAATGGCACATCTAACAATGTGACGAATATGTGCAGCACTAAATATTTACTGAGAGTGGGAACAAATTTGCTGCACACGTTCAGTCTGGCCAGGCCGGCTTTGTAATAGTCTTTCCATTTAATGAGGTCCTCGAGTACGTTAGCTGTGCAGCCTTAATGATGCGTTTCATTTTAACCGGGCTCATGTGCTAACGAGCCAAAAGCTGGCATCCAAAATTCATAACGAACTGATTTAATGTGTAAGCCGTGGCGTTCTCCCTGGGGCCGGGAGGGACCCTGAGCCCCTCCATCAGCCCCCTCCCCGGCACAGGCTCAGCTCCGGGTCGCAAACGCCTCAAACGGCCCCTTTTCTGCGGGGATTTTCACTCAAGGGGGCAGGGGGTGGCCACCTTCAGCAGAGCAGTGTCATTAGCAGCTGCCGTTAGGTTAAGGACCCTCCGCCTCGGCGGTGGCGCTGGCGATGGGTGCTGTCACAATAAGAAAGACAAATTCAATATCGTCTGCGGTCAACAGATCCACAATCAGGCTCTGAAAATTAGTCCCTCACAATCGGCAGCGCTTCCCTCCCAGGCTGTAACAGAGCTGTGGATTCCGGAACAGTGAAAATCATGTGAATTGGGCACCTTTTGGAGTCCCTGCCTCTTCGGGGCGGGCGTTGTGGAGGCAGGAGGTTGGGCGCAGGACCAGGGAAATGGTCCCCAGGCCCTGTCGTTGCCACCGGCTCAGGGGATACGGGGCTGTGGGGGCTCGCTTCAAAAAGCACTGAGCAGACACGGATTGGTGTGGGATGTAATTTCCTTTTCCTTTAAGAAAATTTAAGACTTTTTTTTCTCTACGTCATCACAGAAAGAGCCCACTACCTCTCCTCTCACCTCCTTCCCTCCTGCTGCAGTCCTGCTGTCCCAGCGGATGTCAGGGGGAGACAACCAGCCTGGTGCTCACCGTGGTGTCTGCTGGGTGGGGAAGTCAGTCAAAAAAATCCCTTCTCCGTGGGGATAAAAGCGAAGCCGGGTCTCCTTTAGCCATGGTGAGGGGCTGGGGTGGCTGCAGCCCGGGGGCTCTGCCCCTTCCTCTGCCCCTCATCTGTTTACTGGTGTGGAAAACGCCAGCGGGGCTGTTGTCTGATAGCTGGGGGGAGCTCCTTGAAGATGCTGTTGTCTGATAGCTGGGGGGAGCTCCTTGAAGATGCTGTTGTCTGATAGCTGGGGGGAGCTCCTTGAAGACCCAGATCTGAATCTTTGGGTTCCCCAAAGGAGGGGTCACTTCTCTGGGTGTGTTTTAATCCATCCTCTCCACACAGTTGTTGTTGAGCTCAGAGTCTTGTTATGGGCAAAGATGGAGCACACCTTATACGTGGAGCCTAGAACTTGTTGTTAATAACCTAATCAAAATTAATCAAAGAGCTACTATTAATCCAATTATGATAATACTATAATTTTTAAATGTTTTGTTAACACAGTCTGTTTCTAGCATCTTTTTCTTCATTGATTCCCAGTTACTCAGTCTTTCTGTTCCTTCTTACCCTTGAAGCTCTCTCTCTCTGATTCCCAGGACTCCTCTCCCATCACAACGTGTGTTCGGAGCCTGGGACCACCGTTGCTCTCCACCCTATTTGGGTTCTGGAGACCCATCAATCTGTCCAGAACTTGCTCTGACTCTAAATTAAAGCTGGGCTAAGCCAGGTTGGGGCAGCAGTGACCTGGCTGTGAGACCATCCCAGCGCAGAGAAACTGGAACCAGTTTAGGCCAAGGCAAGCAAAGCTGGGTCCTAAGCCCTTCCCTCTCACGTCAGCACAAACCCTTTGGCCTTTAATTAGTCTCATTTGCAATTTCCTTTTGCAAGGGTGTCTGTGGTCCCTGTGCTGGCAGCGCTGCCTGTGGTCCATGTATGGTGGTTTCAGGTGTGTCCCACCTTCACCAGGCTTCGCTGCGTGGACTGAAACATCTCAAAAGGCATTTGCCTCAAATCCCTTGTCTGTTTAGTGCTCTGAACCGCCTTGGGAAGAATAATTTTGGCAGCTGCGTCCCGGGCTGTAGGTGGACAAGGCCATGAGTTAGGGTCAGGAGGTAAAGTGAGAAAGTCCCTGCATGATGGACAGTGTTGAGGTTCTCCAGACAAGAAGGTGCTGTGCAGGAGTGGATTGAAAATACAGCAGTATTTTTTTTCTCTGGCTTGTGATGTTTAAATAACTCAATCAAACCAGCAGAAAGGAGGAGGAGAGGAAGGTGGCTGCTGTGGCTGAGCTGGGAAAGGGCCAGCAGGGAATCCTGCAAAACAGGTCTGTAGCTTTGGTGAACTTTTATCTTCTTCATGGAGCAAAATTTTGAAGGCTCTCAGTGTAACCTGTTTCCCAGAAGTGGCGCCGTTATATATCAACTGTGAAATAACAGCTAATGAGCTCCACTGCAGAAATAAGAAATGATGACCTTGCTACTGCTGAAAACAATAGGGTGATAAAGCTGCAGTAGATGCAGGCTGTTGTGGGGAACACAGTGTTGTCTACACTTCTGAGGGTGCGCTTCAGAAATCGCGTGGTGATTACAAGCTGTTGGAGCAAAAATCACACACCTCCTCATTAATAACTCCAGGGCTTACAGTCCGTGGTCTGGAATAATAGCTTGCAAAATGTCATTTTTGAAGGCATGTTATGCTTGAGTGACAGGAACGCGCAGGATTAGCCATGTTCGTTTTCTGTTTTAAGACTTGTAAAATATTTACCACCGTGGGCAAACTCCTGTGTGTAATGACTACACAACAGCCCTTTAAAAACAGCCATTTACAGCTGAAATACCAATAAAAGGCATGCTTCGGTGCACACTCTGCCGAATACTTGGGTTGACATTAACATGGAATGAGTGTGTGTGCAGCAAGTATATGGAATTTCAGCCCAAATATTGAAAGATGACTTATTAATGGAAGAGTTAGTTAATCTGCTTGAAAACCTCTGACAACAGAGCAAACACTGTCTGCTCCCTCAGGTGCTGTGGGATTGGAACAGACGTGGGGTCACTTTTCCTGTTTCTGGGGCTCTTCCAGACCCTGTAGATGGTTGGAAACTGGGGGTGTGTTTTCCAAAAGCTGCCTCTGGAGCATTAAATCACTGAATCTGCCACGAGCCAGTTGGTGTGGCCCAGAACGTGTCCCAGTTCCACGTACACCACGTCTGCTCCTTCGTGGAGCTGGTTGCACCTAGAGCAGGTTGCACAGGAACTTGTCCAAAACCCACCTGGACAAGTTCCTGTGCAACCTGCTCTAGGTGGACCTGCTTTGGCAGGGGGGTTGGAGTAGATGACCTCCAGAGGTCGCTTCCAACCCCATGTGATTCTGTGATTTCTTGCAGGGCTGTAAAACACTCTTTTGCAAGTTACTTGAATTTCTTGGTTGTGTCACTTAAGAACAGTATGAGGATTTAAAACTGTGTGTCACACAGAAGTGTTTTACATACCGGGGTGTTAGCGATGGACTTCATTTGTGTAGGGGATAGTCACCAGGCTTTTATCTTCGCGGCATCCAAATCAGATGCACAGCTTTCCTACAGGATGTTTTCTGTGATAGCGCTAAAAATAAGCATTCGCAATAGAACCGTACAGTGGAATAACATAATATACCTGAAATCCAGGAAAGATGCCATTTCCCCGAGCAAACACGTAGAATAGGGCAATCACATTTCATGGGAGAAAGCCTATTCTGGAGGATCCGCTCAGAAAGGAGCCAGATGAGAGCCTTTGTTTCCACCATGAACAGCGTTAATGACCGGTGTCTCTGAAGAGGAGAGGAAAATGGAACAAGTGTCTGGGGAGAAACGGAGGGGGCATTTCACAGAAACTGGAAGAGTTTGCACTGTAATTCAGAAGATCGGCCCTTAAGGCAGGCTGGTTGTTACTGGGCTGTATCTGCTTGGCCATGTTGGTGCCGAGTTTGCAAATCCTTTGGCAGAGTGGCTTTGTCGTTGCACATACAGCTTCTAGCCCGGTGAGGCACTGGTCCCAGTGAGATCTGCAGACCAAACCAGGAGCAGTGAGGCTGTGACTTTGCCTTCCAATCTGGTCCTGAGGTGCCTCAAGCTCATCTCTGGACCCAAGGGACCTTGCTGTTCTTTCTACCATCAGGTTTTATCCCGGTGGTCCTCATTGCTGGTGTGAGTGGTGTTGGTGTGTAGTGGTTCACCAGGAGGGGTGAGAAGCAGCAGGGACTATCCAGGCTGACTTGAGCCCCATAAATAGATACTTCTGAGACGGAGATGTAGGATATGTGTTTCTGATGGGGAATGAGGGTCTTTTCCTCCTGATTCATTTCCAGCATTTTAATACATTCCTAGGGAAAGGGCTGAGTTCATAGAATCATAGAATAGTTTGGGTTGGAA
>KZ505849.1:560707-574415 GCA_002844005.1 Limosa lapponica baueri
TCCCACCGAAACCATTCTGTGACTTTTTTTTTTTTTCATCATTTAGGGGAATTGTTTTTTCTAAGTTGAAATGGGAGCTCTGCCTTCCTCTGGTAACACCACTGTCTTTTGTCTCACCATTGGCAGAGGAACTGGACTGTGCAATCCCTATGAGAGAACATGTTTGGTCAGAGAAATGTTTCCTATATCCATTGTGTCTTACTTCAGTCACCCTGTCAATTCAGTCACTTCTTTCTCTAGCGTGAGAGAGTGCAGTGTCACAGGGAGTGTCATCATGGCCTGGCTTTGTGGTCCTGAGAAAGCAGCTAAAGGCAGATGGAGGGTCTGGTCTCTCTTGTTTCCTTGCCTCCTGGAGCCGGTGGCCACACTGCTGGGCAGGTGGGGACATTTTGGTTGTGGTTCTAGACATAAAGTATCTGAGTTGGCTTTGCTCATTGCAACACTTCAGGTGATACCCAGGAGCATGCAAAGAGCGTCTAGAAGCCACCAGTGTCCTTCTGTGTCTCCCCACCCAGGCGTTCAGCATGGTCTTCCAGAAAGCCATCGAGAGGGCAGCTCCAGAGGAGAGCCTGCCAGTGCGGGTGCTCAACCTCATCGACAGCATCACCTTCTCCGTCTTCCAGTACACAGCCCGGGGGCTGTTTGAGTGTGACAAATTGACCTACACCGCTCAAGTTACCTTCCAGGTAAACGTCACCATGTCATGCAATTTGTGTGCAGTGATTTATTTCACAGGCAAAGGCATCGGCACGGTGGGAAAGCTCAAACTGTCACAGCCGTGGCCTTCAGCATCGGAGCAGCGAATAGAGGGGCTGGGGAACTGATTTTCTCCTCTGCCTCTCTTGCTGCTAAGTCACCGCTGCTGTGTTTGATTTGCATTATGCTGAGAAACGGTTGTTTGAGAGAGTAATACCTGCTTGCAGGACCTGGAAAAAAGGGCACAACAAGCTGGGCTCGAAGGATTAGTGGTTTCATCCAAAAGAAACGTGTGCTACGTAGCTGCTGGCTTTTGTCTAGTATGTTAGTATAATTTTTAGTCTACGATCTGAGCAAGGAGACCTTTGTCTATCCCTCTGCTGAAATCAAATTCAGTCAATAGATGGTGCTTGGCATGATGTTGCGAAGCTGTTACTAAGTTTGTGCGGTGAATGACTGCGTAAGTGCCCTGATGTGTCGAATGCAAATAGGGACCAAGTTTGAACTGCTCAGGCACTGTCCAGGTGTAGTTAACCAGGAGCCAGGGATTGCCATGTAGTTTTTTTAAATACTATATAACAAAATATGATGTGTAAAAGGGAAAGTAAGTGTATATATATACACACACATATACATACATATATTTAAAAAATGGACTCTAACAATATATTTAGTTAATAAATTATCTGTGTGTAAAACGTCAGCTTATATTTTGCAATATCAGCCTTAATTCTAACCCAAAGGACACCGAAATTTTCTAGTATGTATCTCTAAATGAAGTATTTAAGTAGCACACATTGGGCCTGTAACTACGTTAAGCATTACAAATAGCTGATGGGTCACCTTCAGGGAAACCGGCACCCGCAGTCCCAGTGTGTGGAGGCACTTAGTGATGGGGCGCAGGATTCTCCCCTGTAAAAAAGCAGTTGGCTCTTGACCCGAGTGCCTCCTTACCGTCCCCGGTGGGCAAGGTGCCAGGCATGCTGCAGATGCCATTGCCCTGTAGGCCGTAATGAGATGCCGTCTAGGATCTGCGACAAGGACATAACAAACTCGCCACTCCAGCACCGCTCTTTTTCCACCCAAAATTGATGTTCAGGGGTTTGGAGTCTGTCTCTTGAGATTTCAGGAGGCTGGCAGGGTGCTTGGAGCAGTGGCTCCAGCTGGGGTCCGGAGCACCTACGGCTTTCCAGAGTTACCTGGGCCATTGCTCTGACAATCTTACTCTGTGTGCTCCCGAAAGCCACCATTGCCAGTAAACCCAGTAGTAGCTGAATGGCCCAAGTGCTCTGCGGTGTTTGAGACCTCCGGGCCCTGCTTGTTCTCTTGGTGCATGTACCACGAGGTTTTTGTGGGTTTTTTTTTCATTTTGTTTTGGTTTTGCTTGTTTTAAACATTCTCCATTTACTTTCAAAATGGAACAAGACAGTGAGAGGTGGACAAGGCCTTGGCAGCCTGCTCTCGGGACACGTGCTCTGCTTCCTTTCCAGAAAGTTACCCGTTCCGTTGCTGCAGATACTGACTGGGGGACCTGCAGCACATCCCTCAGCTTGTGTCTCTGTGGCAGGGACTTCTCCTCAGGGTGCTGCCCATGAACCAGGATCACAGCCCTTGCTATGTCGTGTTTTCCAAACTTTGGTCCTCTAATGTTGGCGATCTCTATACTTCATAGAATCATAGAATGGTTAGAGTTGGAAGGGACCTTAAAGATCATCAAATTCCAACCCCCCACCCTGGGCAGAGACACCTCGCTCTAGAGAAGGTTGCTCAAAGCCCCATCCAGCCTGGCCTTAAACACTTCCAGGGATGGGGCATCCACAACTTCCCTGGGCAACCTGTTCCAGTGCCTCACCACCCTCACAGCAAAGAATTTCTTCCTAATATCTAATCTAAATCTCCCCTCTTCCAATTTAAAACCATTACCCCTTGTCCTGTCACTACACTTCCTGACAAAGAGTCCCTCCCCAGCTCTCCTGTAGGCTCCCTGCAGATATTGGAAGGCTGCTATAAGGTCTCCCCGGAGCCTTCTCTTCTCCAGGCTGAACAACCCCAGCGCTCTCAGCCTGTCTTCACAGGAGAGGTGCTCCATCCCTCTGATCATCTTCATGGCCCTCCGCTGGACCCATTCCAACAGGTCCGTGTCCTTCCTGTGTTGAGGACTCCAAAGCTGGAGACAGTACTCCAGGTGGGGTCTCACAAGTGCAGAGTAGAGGGGTAGAATCACCTCCCTGGACCTGCTGGCCACGCTTCTCTTGATGCAGCCCAGGATGTGGTTGGCTTTCTGGGCTGCCAGTGCACGCTGCTGGTGCACACTGCTGGTGCACACTGCTGGCGCACACTGCTGGCTCATGTTGAGCTTCTCATCCACGAGCACTCCCAAGTCCTTCTCCTCAGGGCTGCTCTCCAGCAGACTTGTTCCTGGTCCTCTTCTGGGGAGACCCAGAGCACCTACCTGTTATGTGTCATCTCACCCCTCCAACATGGGGTACTCTGTACTTTTTAGCCACACGTTTGGCAGCTGCACGAGTTGAATAATTAATCTACTGGAGTATATTGCTGCTCTGTATCCTGGCTGCTCAAGGATATGTCATTTGTTTGGAATTACAGATACTTCTGATGAGCAAAGAAATCAACGCGGCAGAACTGGATTTCCTCCTGAGATACCCAGCACAGACCAGAGTCACGAGCCCTGTGGAGTTCCTGTCTAATCACTCCTGGGGAGGAATCAAGGTATTTGTTTCAGCCGAGTGATGTGTAACCAGCATCCCTTATCTCCTCTGAAGGCCTTTCAGCAGCCTTCAGGGTGGTCCTTACAATTTTTGGTGAACAAAGTACTGACCATACCTGAGAAGTGGCATGAAAATGCCAGAGACATGGAGAGTTCTGAAAGTACAAGACTGACTGGGGGCTCCTTGTTTGTCACTGTACCTCTGATGATATGTGTGTCCCTGAAAAGGTGATTTTTTCCTCTGAGATTGAGGCGTCTCTCTCTGTAAGGCGGGAATGAGAATACCCTCTGGTTTTTGTGGCTACAGGTTGTAAAGAACATGGAGATCTTCACTGTATTTGGGAGGAGGTGGGAATTTGTGATAGATATGACCCTCTGCAGAGATGTGCTGGGGGTAATGAAGGCTGATGGACCTTCTGCAAAAATGTGCTGTCACGCAACAAGGGGGTCCAGCAGCTGCCGTGTGATTGGAGTGAGAGGTGAGGAAGAGCATCCCAAAAAGATGTGAATTATCCCATCTTTGCTCCTATTTGTCAACAAATGCCAATCGTGCTGGATTCAAACCTGGTTTGGCAGGGTGTGATTTGTTTTCTGGAAGGGGTCAAAACCTTCTTCAAATTAGCATTGTTGTTCACACCTTATTGGATCTGAGATTGTATCTTTTATTTTATTGGTGTCCCTGCCCATGCCAAGGGGTTGGAACTGGATGATCTTTAAGGTCCCTTCTAACCCGAACCATTCTGTGATTCTATGATTTTGGCTTCTGAGCAATCTCTGGCACCCGCTGTGATTTAAGATTCAGTTTTATTTATAGCATGCTGCCTCTGTGGGACATTCCTCTGGTGCTGTAAAGCAGGGAGTGAAGTGGTTTTGTTGGGATAGTTCTCAAATTTTCACCCTTTCTCTCCCTTCCACTGCACTGCACAGAGAATGTATCTGGTTCCTGGAGGGTGACCAGGCAAAACATCTTCATCCAGGCCCAAGACATCCCCGATACTTCTTTTCCTGTTTGTACTGTTTTGTGGAAGTTCCCAGAGTTTTGCAAAAGCCTCTGTTTTATGGTGCAGAGGCTTTTTAGGCCAGCACATGTGCTTCATGTGGCAAATGCTGACTCTTAAGGTAACACAGGCTTAGAGCTCTAAGTTGCTCTAAGTTCAGTGGTCCTAAAGGGGCTCCAGGAGAGATGGGGAGGGACTCTGGATCAGGGAGGGGAGCCATAGGATGAGGGGGAAGGGTTTGACACTGAAAGAGGGGAGATTGAGATGAGATGTGGGGAAGAACTTCTTTGCTGTGAGGGTGGTGAGAGCCTGGCCCAGGTTTCCCAGAGCAGCTGTGGCTGCCCCATCCCTGGAGGGGTTCAAGGCCAGGTTGGAGGGGGCTTGGAGCAACGTGGTGTGGTGGGAGGTGTCTCTGCCCAGGGCAGGGGATTGGAACTGGATGATCTTTAAGGTCCCTTCCAACCCAAACCATTCTGTGATTCTATGATTGTATGAAGTCAAATGAAGCTGTAGTTTCTAACACAGGTTGCCCAGAGCGATTTCAAATGTCAGTGTGGAACAGTTCATGCCAGATGTGGCTGCCCTGACCAGGAGTTATCATCTCCGTCTCTTCACTGGCAGCAAGGAAGGAGCCTCTGCCTCATTCCACACACGCACATGACCAAGCTCATGTTGAAAATGTCACAACCACATTTTCAGCCATAAAATAAGCTTGGAACTTCTCGCTAAACCAACCCTGTTCATACGGTCTAAATATGCTCTAAAAGGCGTATTTCCATAATAATGGAGGAATTAAAAAAAATTCTGCACCCTTTCGTTAATCATCTTTTGTTCAGCGGTGGTGCTTTGCTGTTCAGACAGCAGCTGTTTGATTTTTGTTTCTCCTTTGACGACAAATTAAATGGACATTTTGGGTCAACACACACAGTCAGGGGAACTCGGCCACCAAGCCCATGAAGTAGACGCTTCCCAGCAGCGTATTTTGTCTTTGGGCTCTGCAGGCTCTACTGATCAGCTTCTCAACTTCACTCTGTCCCTGCCGATGGTCAGCATGGGGATATATGGGGTAAACGGTGCTTTTGGTTCCTCTGGAGTCCTTCTGGGCTGGCGTTCCTCACTGCCTGGGGGCGTTCTGCGCTGCAAAGCTGCTTTCTGCTTCAGTCCTCGATGTTTCCTCTGGAAAGTGAACTTCCTTCCACCGGAGGTTTCAGGCTCTGATTCTCATTTTGGAGATCCTTTTATGCATCTTAGGAAACATTACTCTTGTAGTGCGTGTGCAAGGATGCTTTTGGTAGCCCTGCCTGCAGGTGGCACGTTCTCCAAGCAGAGGCCTGAGTTTGCAGTGAGTTTTCTTTGTGAGAGAACCCCCCCTGTGCTGGCCACTCCCATTCAGTGTGGGTCGAATGGCCTTTCGTGGTCCCTGTGTGCTTCATCACGGTTGTTGCAGCTGCCTCACTACTGTGATGAAGTTGGTACAGTTGCCAGCTCGGGGTCATAAGCACCAGAAGGTGCATCAACTCCCAGTTACGGGTTCTTCAGACTTTATTCTTGCATCAGTATTTGACATATCCAGGAGAACAGGCATTTCTGTGCACAGGGTGTCACAGTACATAGAACACTGTGTCAGAGCCTGCTGTGAGACCAGCAGTGAGGAACTTCTACTCATCAGGGCTCAAATACTGTCAGCGACATCACTGAACCTTCCATTCACCCCTTCCACCACCTTTGTGCCCCGGCTTCATCCCGACCAGCCGCTTGTTCTCCGTCATCCCTCAGCCACCCAAAGCTGATGCAGTGTTGGGTGTTTATCAGGTTTATCACGTAGTCATCGTGTGCAGGGTGTAGCTGGAGATTTGTCCTGAGGCAGGAACTGAGAGTAGACTGTCTCCTGAAGCTGCTTTGCAACAACTGGTTCTCTTGGAGACGAGCCCTTCCCACTCAGCGTCCCTTCTCCCACTGAGTCTCTTGGAGTTTGTGGTTGTGATGGAAACTTTGTGATGCCAAGAAGATGGTGCTCTGCGCCTACTCTTTTGCTGAGCTGGGAGATGGCAGGATGTAAACCTGTCCAAGTGTGTGCACGTCTCGGGCGTCTTCAGCTTCATCATGTGTCCCCGTCCCCAGGAGCTGCACGTCTCAAAGGGCTGCTGTCACTGCTCAGTCATCTGCGCTGATTTAATGTATTTCGGGATTTTCAGATAGTGAATTCTGTGTTATCAGACGCTGAAAACTCCTCAGATTGTCTTTTGTGATGATTGTAGTATTGATTTTGCCATAAATAATATGGCTGGTGTCAACTTTATTAGTGTTTATGTTCTATTAATGTGTGTTAGTTTATGAGCCTTTGAGTTTTTGGCAACTCCCATTACTTGAGGCAGGGTTTTAGTACAATCACATTTTGTCACAGACTGCTATAATTAGGTTAATTAGTCATGGCTTCTATACAGCTTATTAGCAGGCTAAAATCTCCTTTTCTTTCATCAGGAAGATTAAGTACTGTAGTAAATTGTTTCTTCAACAAAGCTTGAGGAAAGTACATTTCAGATGCATATTTCAAATTTGAAGTGGAATTTAGCATTCTGCTAATTTTTTGCAGAAACATTGAAAATGCTCCTGCCCGAAGTGCTCCTCTTGCCAGGGGTTTCAGGCCAAGGTAGTAATGCCAAAAGAAATCAATATTGGTATTTGTGGCCCATTCTGTGCCTCCCATTTTGGGCACATTAACTTCAAAGGAAACCTCATTAAATGTTGAGGACTCTGGGTATGCAAATGGCCTTGTGTGACTTGGCTTGTTATTTATTGTTGTTGTTTGATTAGTAATATCTATATATACGGACTAATAGTCCTTTACCCTTGTGCAGCTCATGGTGCTGGCTCATCAGACACATGTTCATGATTTAGTTTTCCAGCTTCTTTCAGTAAAAAGTTTCCCAGAGCTTTTTGCTGTAATGTGTGTGCCAGGGAAGCTCCATATTTACTGCTGAATGAGGAAACCCACTTCCCTCTCCAGAAGAGCACAGTTTGTAGGGAAGGGTAATATCTTTTATTAGATCTGTTGATAGACTGGGAAAAACAGCTAAGTTTCAGGCTTTTTAGTGCTGCTTTGAACCTGAAGTGGGAACTGAATTCAAACTAAGTACAGGGGAAGAAAAACTGCTCTGAGCTTAGCTTGGTTCTGTCCACCAGTCAGCCTACGTGGGGGAAAAAATGTATTTTTTACTATACGTTTATTGCTATATGGTACCTGTGGAGGCAGGTCAGTGAGCTCTGGAGCAAGGGGAGGTGTTAGCGAAGGACACTGTCGTTAGCCTCGGTGCAGGTACTGCCTCTGGATCCTGGAAGGGTTAGTTAAGAGCAGGAAGGGGAGAAAATTGGGTCATTTAATGAAAGTGGTGCCTCTGCTGAGTCCCTGGCTCTGGTTTTCAATAGAGCTGGTCGTTTTGATTCTAAGACCTGTCTTTTGCAGGTACTTCATAGTGATCTCTTGGGAAGTCAAAAGTATTATTTTACTCTTAATGAGGTTTTCTGTCTTTTTTCAATTTCCTTTATCACCGAATGTTATACTTTCCTTGCTCCCTGTGTTCCCAGTACTGAGCTTGAAAGTTTTTATTTTGGTTGGTACTTCGGAAAAAGTTTTTTTTATGTGCTTGCAAGATTGTCCATCTCTGCTGGCTTGGCTGCTGGTTACCTTACCAACAACTGTGTGGAGACACCCGAGACCATGAAGGTACAATGATGAACTTGAACTGCACGGAACGTCAGGGCACTGCCAAGTGCAAATGACCACTTTGATATTCTTGTTGCAAGATTGAACTTAACATAGAATGAGTGTACGGGTTATCCTCTGTAGGGTTTTTCCACTGTTTTTTTTTCTTCTTCACTGGAAGGTCTCCAGTGTCATAAGCTGACGGCGTTGATACAGGGATGAATGGATGGGAGATGGGTATTGTCTGAATTGAGTTGGGCTTTATGGTTGTTGGGTTTCCCAACCTATGTCTACATTAAATGGGCCAGCAGCTCTTTTCTGGCCCTGGCAGCGTGTGACACGGTGTGAATCCAAACAGCAAAACTCTCCTCACCCCCTAAACCAGAGAGACCTCATATATTGTTTGGTATGGATGGTCCCTGCAGTGTCCTGCCCCCTGGGCTATGTCCAGGCATTTTCTGGAGTTGGCCAAAGTCAAATGTGAGCCAGCAATGTACCAGCAAACTCCGTGACTCATGGTGAGCTTGTGCCTGGATCTCCCCTGTAGCCACAGATTCGGGAGCAGATCAGCAGGATAGAAAAAAGTGTGTGTCTTCTTCTCAACCGTATAGGTCTGCTGGAGTCTGAGACTGGTGTCTCCATAGTCTGAGACAATCTTGATCTGGAACAGGTTTATAGATGCACGAGTGAGGTTTTAGTCCTGAGCTCATATGACTTGTCCACCAGTAGGGCTTGTTAGCTCAGGCAGAGCCTCACACGAGGCCTAGTTAACATCTTCTGGGCAGTGCCCAGTGCCAAAACACCATGGTCTGGGCTCTTAGGGGTTCAGCCGAGCAGTTTGTATTGGCCTAGAAATGATCATATCAACGTACCCGGAGTCAAGCTGGGCTCTTCCTGAGCTTCACCACTACTAATGAAGCCAGTGGCCATGCCCTCATGGGATTCATTTTCACAGTTGCCTTTGCCAAACCCAGCCATTTTTAGAAGGTGGGGTGGTTCTCATGGCATCACAGACTGTCAGGGGTTGGAAGGGACCTCTGGAGATCATCCAGTCCAACCCCCTGCCAGAGCAGGTCCACCCAGAGCAGGTTTCACAGGAACGTGTCCAGGTGGGTTTTGAATGTCTCCAGAGAAGGAGACTCCACCACCTCCCTGGGCAGCCTGTCTCAGGGCTCTGCCACCCCCACAGGAAAGAAGTTCCTCCTCATGTTGAGATGGAACTTCTATGTTCAAGTTTGTGCCTGTTCCCTCTTGTCCTGTCCCTGGGCACCACTGAAAAAATACTGGCCCCATCCTCCTGACACCCAGCCTTTAAGCATTGATGAGAGCCCCAGGCCACTGAGACGAGCTGAAGGTTGGGTGAATGGATTTCTCTGTGACTCTGGTGATCTCTGCCATGAAAGTCTTCCACGCTCCCACTCCCTCTGTGCCGTGCCCTTCCTGGGGAGCCGTGTCCGTGCTGCCCCGTGGCCCTGTGCCTCCTGCAGTGCCACAGTCCCCGACGGACCCTGCGTGGATCCGGCTCTCCCCGGGCAGCCTGTTCCCACGGCTGGGTGCAGCTCTGGATCTCCTCGGCACAGATACACGTTTTCCGAGTCTGATTTTCTTTGTGATATTTTCTGCAGTGCCTCTCCGTTGCTGAATGCAGATGTGTCCCGCAGGATAAGCGAAGCTAGTTAATATACAGCAAGAATACACCTGGACAACTTGGATTTCTTCTTCATCCCAATCACTTCCCTCATCTTTTTCTGAAGAGGAAGAATTTTCATTATGTAGATATGAAAACGCTACTGAAAGGGCATTGTTTAATAAATGTGATGTTGAATAATGAGCTCTAAATACTGAATTCAGCTTTCGAGGAGGAGAACGGCAGTAGACAAAGTAGTATATTAACTCCATATTTATAATTTTGCAGAATGCAGATGATAAGATTGCGTGTATGGCTTATGAGATAAAATACCAAATCATATATTTTACATATTTAAAAAAATGGATTTTTTGGACAAAAGAGCAGAAATCTTTCTTCCAACTTTCACTTTTTGTACTTTTTAGATACTGAAATTTTTCATTCTTGTCAAAGATTCATTGTGACACAATCTGCTGCCTATATTGTGTTCTTTGTGCATACGCAAGGTCCTTTGATCAGGCTGGTCAGATATGAAAGGCTTGCAGCTCTCAGCTTTCCCTGTACATTCAGAATTATTATTATGCCAGGAAATCATAGTCTTAATTAAATCTCTTCCATTAACTCAGTTCTTCAGATGTGGAGCCTTTTAGCGCATCTTTGATAGAAAACATTGATTATGACACTTGGATGTGCATTTATCTGCTCTCATCTAGAAGTTTCCTAAGGACATTCATCTGTCCTCACCAGCCATCAAGTCTCAGAGAACTGTTCCAGCGTCTCACAGAAATCCTGCTTGAGAAAGCTTTAGCTTTTTTTTTTTCCTTTTCATTTTTAACCTGCTGGCTAACGATCTGATGTTTATCTGAAATACAGCAGAGATTTTGATCGCATCAAATATTTAAAGGCACACTTGGTTGGTTTGATTGCAGAGTGGAAATTGAATTTTTCTGGATGCCTCTACAGCAGCGTCAGGCTCTGTCTCTCACTGCCCTTCCACCCGCGACACAAAGCCTGTCGTCAGATGGTCACTTTGAGCGTAGAAGTTCTTTCAGCCTCTAAATGGAAGGAAAGGGAAGTAATTGCTTCATCAGAGATATCTTTTAGATATCAAATGTGTCTTTTTTAGACATTGTATATCTTTTGAAGTCCCACTGCTTTGCTTAAAAGATGGGGGGAAAAAAAAAACAATTGCAGTTTGCTCCTGCAAATGCGGAGCGGGCGGTGGAGGCAGGATTGATGGCAGAGAGGTGCCGTGGGCGCGCTCGGCCAGCACTGAGGGTGGGCAGCTGTCGGAATTGGGCAGGATGTCTGCACCCAGATGTGTCAGATGCTTTTGGGAAGGCAGTGAAGGCAAACGGCTTGGATTTGGCTCCTCTTTATTAGTTCTTCCTTTTTAGCCCAGATGAAGGACCCGTTGGAGCTCCTTACTCCTGTAACACAGAGCCCACGAGCGTTCCCTGTGCGAGGCAGCGCCGGGTCACACGAGTGGCCGTGGAGGCTGCAGAGTAAGGGCTTGGCTCAATTTTGCCTGGGAACAATCTCTGGAACCCTGATGGTGACACCAAGGCTGTACCTGAGTTGAGGCATGTGAGATGGCTTTTCGTGGAGGCATCATCCCCACCGCGTGAACACAAGGCATCAGTGGACCGCAGCATTGCCACTACCTGAATGGGAGCATCCTTGTGCAATGAATATAGTCTGACAGAGCCACGGGGACAAGCTTTTCACTTCACTCAGGGTTGGCCAAGCCTCTGCTGGAATCTTGTTTGATCTTTGAGTACTGCATTTTAAGAAAGAGGTGGACCTTCTGGAGACAGGGCAGAGAGCAGTGCGAAGTGTCAGATACCTGAAAACGTGACTGTGGGAAGAGATCGAGGAGAGGGGGAAGGATTATGTCTGAGGGCATGAAGATTGAGGGGATAGGAGGGTATGATCCTCAAAAAACGTTCTCCAAAGGGGAAGGAGCAATTGTTTTTCTGTATCTGTAAAGGGCAAAGCAAGGAGCATCTCAAAGTGCTGCCAGAAAGATTCACACCAGACATCTGGAAACCCTTTGTGACAGAGGATAGTGAAGGATGGGCACAGATTCCTTGCAGTTTGCGTTACTGCTCTAGCAGGTTGTGTGACACATGTATGAGGATTGCGTCAGGGGCAGGAGTTCACCAAGGGACTCTGCAGCTTCTGGACTCTGGTTGCCCATTCTCAAGGCCAGCTCTGCTATGGTGCCACCAGGAAACCTTGGCTCAGACCATTGCTGGGAGAAGAGCTGTGAGAAGCCTCGCCAAGGGATGGGTCCATACGTGTGTGTATCTATATGTGTATCAGGACACAGAACCATGGGCTTTGAGAGCCTTCCAAGCAGGTGACATCCTGGAGCAGATGCTTCAGCTGAGCTCTTCCAGTCCATGGGACACATTTTCTCTTTAAGTTTTGCTGTTCATTGGCACATGGTGATGGCCCATCTGTCATTTGTAACAGCTGAATCCAGGGAACTTTTCAGAAAGACACAAGTACCACCTTTCAGCTGTCAACAGGGACCCATGGACAGCTTCTGGTTCTGGCTGTGTCCCCCCGATTTTCTGGAGAGCATCAGAGAGTGAAGAGGAAAGATGGAGAGTGTGGCTTGGCAGAACAGCCTGACTTTGCAAGGGCCGTTCTCCAAACAACCTGAACAACCTTTGCAGAGAATGCAGGAAAAATGCCAGTGTGAACCCAGCTGGGAAACATCTCAGGCAAAATTGTGAACATCTGGTGAGTGGTTATGAGCGACTATAATGCAAAGATTATCCCTAAATCTCACCTCTGTTGCTGACCTTTCCTATCCAGTGGAGCTCTCTGTAGGAACGTACCAGCAGGAAGGACCTGAGTGCTGAAGACATTGCTTTCTGATTAAAATTCTCAGGTTTCACTGGGAATTTTCCAAGAAAAGGTAATGAGATCCAACCCATTGCTCCTCAGACCACTTCTGTCACCCAACCGCAAGGCGTCTGCATTTTGTGATGCTGCAGATAAACAGGAGGATGTTTTTGTACAGTGTCATGGCATGGCACCACGTACTTCTGAACCCCGGTGTAATTTAGATGTGGGGAAAAAGCAAGGAGGAGTTTGAATGAAGACAGGGGCATCCAGTGCAGTGAGCTTGTCAGTCAGCTTTTACGAAAGAAATACGAAGGATTAAAATAACATTTTTGTGTTGAGAGGTGATTGAAGTTTGGCAAACCCATCAAGGCTTTTTTTTACCTTCGGTAGAGATTTTTCTTACGAGTTGAATAATTCAGGTAGTGCAGCTAAACAGAAAATAACACCTTCAGTGAATGAATAATACAGCCCAAAACCTAGTATGGGAAAGATGGCAAATAATCCATCATTTTCTACATTAATCCCTCTAGTTAACAGTAGTATTCAAATGGAGTCATTCATCTGCTTATACGTCTGTTTCCCGAATGATCCAATCTATCAATTCAAGCCAGATGCGGGTTTGACTTTACCGTTCTCCCAGGAGCTGTCTTTCTCCAGCCGTGGGGATGCTGGGTTTCCTAACGAAATTTGGGCCACCTGCAGGAAACAAAGGAAAGAAATTATGAATATTTGCAGAAGCCCATATGGGCAGAACTTGCAGTGCACACAGACAGCGTGAGACTTTTAGAAGGTGCTTGGAAAACACGTGAGGTTGTTCCCCAGCATCAACCGCCCAGCAGTTGGGGGTGTTCAGCCTGGAGAAGAGAAGGCTCCAGGAGACCTTAGAGCCCCTTCCAGTCCCTAAAGGGGCTCCACGAAAGCTGGGGAGGGACTCTGGATCAGGGAGGGGAGCCATAGGAGGAGGGGGAATGGTTTGACACTGAAAGAGGGGAGATTGAGATGAGATCTCAGGAAGAACTTCTTTGCTGTGAGGGTGGTGAGAGCCTGGCCCAGGTTGCCCAGAGCAGCTGTGGCTGCCCCATCCCTGGAGGGGTTCA
>KZ505849.1:584037-654103 GCA_002844005.1 Limosa lapponica baueri
GTCCTATGGCTCCCCTCCCTGATCAAGAGTCTCTCCTCAGCTTTTCTGGAGCCCCTGTAGGGACTGGAAGGGGCTCTGAGGTCTCCCCGGAGCCTTCTCTTCTCCAGGCTGAACCCCCCCCAACTCTCTCAGCCTGTCCTCACAGCAGAGTGGCTCCAGCCCTTGGAGCATTTTCATGGCCTCTGCTTGACCTGTCCCAGCAGGTCCATGTCTCTCCTGTGCTGAGGCCCCAGAGCTGGAGGCAGCATTGTGGTGTGGTCTCCCCAGAGCGGAGCAGAGGGGCAGAATCCCCACCCCCCTCGCCCTGCTGGCCACGCTGCTGGGGATGCAGCCCAGGGTGGTTTCTGGGCTGCCAGTGCATGTCGCTGGCTCATGTTGAGCTTCTCATCCACCAACACTCCCATGTCTTTCTTCTCAGGGCTGCTCTCCAGCCATTCTCCGCCCAACCTGTATTTGTGCTTGGGATTGACCTGACACAGGTGCAGGACCTTGCACTTTGCTTGGTTGAACTTCATGAGGTTCACACAGGCCCAGATAAAGGATCTTAGGCAGCTGTGGCTTCACATAACCTAGGAAAGCTGTAAGGCAGTCATTTGTCTTGCAGGGTATTTTTGCTTTTTATTCTGGCACCATTTCTCAAACCCTACTGCTTATTCTGTGAGGCACCCCTGGGAATGCCTTGTCTGAAAGACACCACGTGCAGATGCTCTTCCAGCCCTGTCTCTGAGGACAGGTCTTCACATGTGGTCTGTTCCAAAGTCTCCAAGTCGCAGTCGTCGTGTTTCTGAATCTCCAAGGCATCATTTCACACAGGCGAGACTTGGTGTAAAACAAGAACGGTGTGACCTTGTATCTGAAGGACTTTTTTACATTTTGTGGACTGAAGCTTTGCAGCAGCTCTTTAGCAAATCTTGACCTAGAACAGAAAAATCTACTTGAAAGAGGAACCAAACAAAGTGGAAGCTTTTTCTTTTGCAATCCCTTAGGCATTTCTATTCCAACTGTCTTTCACTAGTCCTTGAAGGAGACTCTCAGCTCTCTTGGAAAGAATTTGGCTACCTGATTTTGCTACCATCTACCAGGTGAAAACTGGCCCGTGTTTTTCTTCCCCCTGGTACTGAGGTTTTCAAAAGCCTGAGTCTGGAACACTGGAATCTCCCCTGGAAGAGTAACTGTGGGTTCTTGGGGTTTGAATGTACCACCCCTACCTTTGAATCAATGTTCAGTGTATCCCCTTTCTCTAAAGCAGTGTTTTTGGAAGCTCTCCCTGGGGAGATTCAGTCCGGACCTTCTCCATGTGCTGTTCTTCTCAGGCAGCTGCTCTGGAGCTGAATTTTTCCCTGTTTTTCACTCTGTTGTATTTTTCCTTGTGCCTCTCAGGCAGAGGCTGAGCTACACGTGCTGGATATTCTTAGAGCTCTTCCCTTTAATCTTTTCAGAACAAAGTAATTTTGTAAATCATCTGGACTTTTTGTGACTTTTGGTGATAAATCTAAAGGAATGCTGTTCCCCCTCAAAGGCTGTGTGGATTACAAAGTACACGGCAGTTTTCTATACATTAACTTAACTATTTCTGCTCTCCTGAGTTGCCTTTGTCAGAACCAAGCTGGTACTCGTCTTGAACTTCTGAGTACAGCGTTTTGCCCCTCTAAAAAGTGCCAGACATTGCTGCTGAGTGACAACTCCAGAAGCCCAGCCTGCAGATCCTCTCTCAAATTACTTCGCGCCCTTTCTTTTCGTTTATAATTTGTTCGAAACAGCAAAATCAAAAACTAATTAATTGATTATTTGCAGGGGAATCTTTCTTTTCTGAACAACAGTAGACTGGCAAAACTTTTTTTTTTTCTTTCTGGCAGAGATTTCGTAGAAGAAAAGCTTGGCAGCAAATACGTGGTAGGGAGATCCCTGGATTTTGCAACGACCTTTGAGGAATCGGGACCTGCAACCCCCATGTTTTTTATCCTGTCCCCGGGAGTAGACCCACTGAAGGATGTGGAGAAACAAGGTAAATAAATCATGTCTCTAGGCATACCACAGCACTGCTTTTTATCTCCTGCATAATTATCTTGGCATGACATTCTTGTTTTGTTTTTTTCCCTCATCTCTATGTAGATAATGGAGTAATCTGTTAAAAATAGATTATTGTGAGAGGATGTGATTGGGTTTTGTTTTTTTTTTTTCCCTTTTTTTCTTAAAGGTATTTGGATTTTCATCTAAAGTTTAAATTAAACTCGTATCTTTCCTGCATTGCCTGGATTCCCATTGTGGTTCACACTGCAACAATTTCTGAATTGGTCTTGTACATAACCTATAATTTACGTCAGAGATATCTAAGACGCTGTCAGATAGCTAAAAATAAGCAATAGCTCCTGTTATGGTGTGAGAAAACCCATAACAATCTGTTGTCGTTTAGACAATTATTCTATCACCCGATGACCCCTCCCCACCCGGAAAGGGGAATCGGGGAACACAAAGAAACACAAGGGTTGAAATATCAATAGATTTAATAGACTAAGACTAAATAATTGACAATAATACTAAAGAACCAGTATTAATCCCGACACTGATATAAGATATACAAGAGTTATACTCAGCCAGTTCTATCAGCAGGAAGCTGTGCCCTCCCAGCAGGGACAGCAAATGGCGGACACTGCCAGCGCAATGGCTTCAGGAGGAAGAGAAGGCCTCAGGGCTCCGGCACCGGGGCAAGGAGTTGTCTGGACCCCACCATCAAGGGAGAGAGAGCTACACAGCAAACTTTTCTAATTTATATTGAATGTGACGTTCATGGTATGAAATAATCCTGTTGACAGCCTGGGTCAAATGCGCAGGCCTTGCTCCTCCTCGTCCCTGCACCTGGCAGGGCTCGAAAACACTAAAACCTTGAATCCCACAGAGCCTGGCTGGCTATAGTGTAAATATTTTCACAAATTCAGACACTGGAGTCTTCTAGAAGTGCAATTTTCCCCAGCATTAGAAGAAAAGTTAGTCCTGTGTCTCTCAACCCAGGACAGCCCCCTGTACCAGCCTGCTGGTGAGTGGCAGAGTTTCTAGTTCTTAATCCCATCCTTCCCGAGTTGATTGTGGTGTGGATGGTCGGACCTAGTGCTGGCGGCTGGTTTCAAAGCCAGAGGGGCCTCTCTGAGGTGCGGTGTTGGAGAAGGCAGTGATTTCTGCCGTGAACAGGCTGCTGCAGTCGGTGCCTCTGCTCTGCAGCTGCCGACGTGCAGGATTTGCTCTGGGTCTCAGCTCCAGCGTGGAAGAATTACCATTTTCAGCCTGAACATGGCAATTACAGAAGGTCTGGAAATGGGGTCACTTCTGAGTGTTGAACAGCGGTAACTGCTGTCACTTCTTTAGCGACTGGTACAGCAGGGGGGTCAGATGCCTTCGGGTAATGCCTTAGGGCTGCTCCAGGTTGCCGTTCTGCTCATCAGATGTCTCCTCTCCGTCTCCAGACACGCACTCCACATGTCTCCAAGGCCATGGCTTGTGATCAAGCCCCAGTGCTCCCCACAGTGGGGAGCAGAGTATATTTAAACTGTGTGAATTCCATATCAGACCACAGTAGAGCTGCTGGCTGGTTTTTAGCAGACAGGTCTGCAGACTAAACATCAGCAATGAAACCAGTACCACAGAGATAAGCCATAGTCCAGGCGAGTGCTGGAAGAACACTGACCTCTGGATTTCTTTTTCTCTCTATGATGCACCTTCTGGGTCACCCTAAAATAATATTTGAGTCGGTCTTTACCCACAAGCGGCTTTCAGAGGTGTTAAAGCCCAGCCTGAGCCACAGCCCAGATGGAGTTCTCCATCTGGGGACTTCCTGGGCTTTGCGTTGCGTTTTGTGCTCTTTCTGCCCTGATACCAGGTCTCATTGTTGTGAATTGAAAGGGATCCCCCTGAGGAGGCAGGTCCCTTTGGAGCCATGTCGGTGTCCTGTCTCTCTCTGTGTTGTCTTCTTGCATGGGAAATGAAGCACTAAAATCCAGCCATGAATGGTTTAATTGGAATTGTAAAGATGAGTGTAGTTGAGCACCTGGGGCTAGTCAGCCAGAAAAGTTACAGCACATAAAAGTGAAAAAAATCTAATGAAATAAAGCCATTGCTTCAGTGCAGCTGCACTGGCCTTAAAGCCTCCCTCACTGGGGTTTGGCCTGGATTCATTACTCAATATTTTCTCTACCCTTCGTTAGGCTTTATTAAAGTGCAATACATAATTCCTGTGGATGGAAGATAGCTTCTTCCAGATGCTGCCCACTCCTAGGACCTTTCCATGGCAGCGTGGGGAGGACGCTGCAGCAAACCCTGCTGGGCTGGGAAAGCTTCCCCACCTCCATAGGGCCACCACACTGTCCTCTCTCCTCTCCGAGGAAGGAGGAAGGCTGGCATCATCTCTGGTGAGGCCACCAGCGCGGACCCGCTGTGTGTCCCTCTGTGATCCTGGTCCTCTCTCTGAAGTGGAAATAACACCAGTTATTTTATTATTAATCCCCTGGTTCAAGGTAGCGCCCTGCCTTTGGTAAATGTGCCCTGTCCCTTCTTGAGGGGGTGCCTCTTGGAGGCCGAGGAGGAGATCGGCAGTGGTCAAAGCTGGCACCAGCAGAGATGGTGAGAAAGAGAACTGGAAACTCCCCAATGTGGGGAGAGCTGTGTCCCAGGGAGATGCCGTAGTAAGGCTAAGGAGAGAGCTCGAGCAACTGGAAAAGTTTTGGATGTTTGTTTGACATATGGCCATCTGTTACCACTCTTGCCCCAAGACCTGAATCCTAAGTCTTGCAAGAGAAATTCTGTCTTTGTTTTACTATAAAACTTGCCTGCTTTTAGCAGAAGTTAGGAATTAAGGGTGCACCAAATGTGGTGGCAGAGATAAGCGTAGGCAACCCCAAGGGATCAGCATGTGGACTCACGTGTCCTGACCCCCCAGCTGAGCTGAATGCAGCCTACCGTGATGCGTGGAGCCAGGGTGGATGTTTCTTGGGCTGCTTCCCTCCAGCATTGCATATTGGTGCTCACCTGAGGAGCACACAGCAGAGAGCGCTTGCTGCAGGCAGTTACTTCTCCTGCAAGCGAGTAGCAACTGGTGTCCTCTGTCTTTGGATGACAGAGATTCAGAAAACAGAACAGGGGATCTTTTAGCCATGGTCACTTAAAGGATCTGAGGCACTGGGATGCTAAAGAGCAATCAGAGGAATCTGAAGGAGTGTCACAGGCTAAATGAAGAAACACTCAATAGCTGTCATCCTTCCTCCAGAGCAGGACAGTAAATGACATGAGGTCTGGGGTTCCTGCTCTGCACCATGCACAGGGGGACATGGAAGGGGCTGCAGGAGGTGGCCTATGGTGGCTCTTGGAGAACCCCTTCCCACAGGCTCTGCTGCAGTCCATCAGCTGTGGGCCTTCCCACACACATCGAGGTGCTCCCAGCGGCAGCTCCACACCCACCAAAGCCCACGATGACCCGTGAGGAATCTGGAGGGCTGACTGGTGTCTCCATCCAAGAAACCTGGGAGGCCTTGGTCAAGGCCACGGGAGCTCAGGCAGACTTCATTCCAGCTGCCTCCTGTCACACATGGAGGGATGCACTTCACTTGTACGGAGAAGCGGCAATGCATTTATTGATATAAAATAGGGATTTAACAAAGTTAAAGATCCTTATTGATGATCTCGATAAGGACATAGGGTGTATCATCAGCAAGTTTGCAGATGATACCAAGTTAAGCAGGAGTGTTGATTCCCAGGAGGATAGGGAAGCCCTACAGAGGGACCTAGATAGATTGGATCACTCGGCCAAGATCAACGGCATGAGTTTCAACAAGGGCAAGTGCCAGGTCCTGCACTTGGGCCACAACAACCCCATGCAGCGCTACAGGCTTGGGGAAGTGTGGCTGGAAAGCTGCCTGGAGGAAAGAGACCTGGGGGTTCTAATTGACAAGCGGCTGAATATGAGCCGGCAGTGTGCCCAGGTGGCCAAGAAAGCCAACGGCATTCTGGCTTGTATTAGAAATACCGTGACCAGCAGAAGTAGGGAGGTGATTATGCCCCTGTACTCGGCACTGGTGAGGCCACACCTTGAGTATTGTGTCCAGTTTTGGGCACCTCAATACAAGAGAGATATCGAGGTGCTGGAGCGAGTGCAGAGGAGGGCAACGAAACTAGTGAAGGGCCTAGAAGACAAATCATATGAAGAGCGGCTGAAAGAGCTGGGGCTGTTTAGTATGAGGAAGAGGAGGCTGAGGGGAGACCTCATCACTCTCTACAACTACTTGAAAGGACACCGTAGAGAGGTTGGTGCTGGTCTCTTCTCACAGGTAATTAACGATAGAACGAGAGGGAACGGCTTCAAGCTCCAGCAGGGTAGGTTTAGATTGAACATTAGGAAGGAATTTTTCACAGAAAGAGTGGTCGGGCATTGGAATAGGCTGCCCAGGGAGGTGGTTGAATCACCGTCCCTGGATGTGTTTAAGGGACGTTTAGATGCGGTACTGAGGGATATGGTGTAGGGGAGGACTTTGTAGAGTAGGTAGATGGTTGGACTCGATGATCCCAAGGGTCTCTTCCAACCTCAATGATTCTATGATTCTATGAAAGTTTGGTGGTAAATGTGACAGTGTTTTCACAAGATTTGGTGGCAAGGCTTTGGGTTATTTACTGCACAGAGATCAGGGTCAGACAGAACTGTCAGGGAGACCTTCCCATTGAGGCGACGTTCAGAAAGGACCCCCTGGCTTTCTAAAACCCTGTCCCAGAGGAGTCTGAGTGCAGCTGGATCCAATCCTAGTCCCAGATTTAGAATCACAGAATGATTGGGGTTGGAAGGGACCTTAAGGATCATCTCGTTCCAGCCTCCTGACCTGGGCAGAAACACCTCCCACCAGACCAGGTTGCTCAAAGCCCCCTCCAACCTGGCCTTGAACCCCTCCAGGGATGGGGCAGCCACAGCTTCTCTGGGCAACCTGAGACAGGGTCTCACCACCCTCACAGCAAAGAATTACTTCCCAATATCTAATCTAAGTCTCCCCTCTTTCAGTTTAAAACTGTTCCCCCTCATCCTATCTCTCCACTCCCTTGTAAAGGGTCCCTCCCCATCTCTCCTGGAGCCCCTTTAGGGACTGGAAGGGGCTCTAAGGTCTCCCTGGAACCTTCTCTTCTCCAGGCTGAATCCCCCCAACTCTCTCAGCCTGTCCTCCCAGCAGAGGGGCTCCAGCTCTCACAGCATCTCCGTGGCCTCCTCTGGACCCGTTCCAACAGGTCCAAGTCCTTCCTGTGCTGAGGACTCCAGAGCTGGACACAGTGCTCCAGGTGGAGTCTCACCAGAGTGGAGCAGAGGAGTAGAATCCCCCCCCTCAACCTTCTGGCCATGTTTGGTCGGTGGTTTCTGTCTAAAGGATTGTATATGCAAAATCAGTCCTATATATATATCACTTAGCTCAGATTTCAAAGTTTAGCATGTTATAGACCACTTACGGAGGATGTGTTGGGGCAAGGAATCTCTGAATCTTGAGCAGTGACCTTGAGCAGTGTCCGTGCTCGAGGGGAGGTCCCAGCGTGCAGCCCCTGCCCTGCAGGAGAGCTCGGCAGGCTCTGGGGCCGGTCCCTGTTGATGTGGGGGAGATAACTGATCTGTAGTTGCATTTGCACATGGACCTCTTCCAGTGTGGTGGTGGGGTGGGTACATTGCCCTTGGCTATTGTGGTGTTATCTGTCTCCCCGAAACCACTTCTGCGCCGGATGCCACCATCACGATTGTACCACCACGACCGTGATGACCCCCACGGGTGGTTACCCCTCGGGCAGGGTTAGACCAGGGGATAATACAGGTTGGGTTGGGGGAGCAGGGGAGCACAGCCTCCCACCTCAAAACTGAATGGGTTCTAACCTTACCGCTGGCTCTGGCATGCACTGCAGGATGCATTTCCCTACCCAACCATGTCTTGTTCAAAGCCTATTTAATCATCAGGAAATGATTTTAATTTCCTACCACTGTAAAATATGTTTTTACAACAAGGTTGCAGGGGAATAATGTTCTTTAAACAAGAGGCACTTTGTAAGAATGTACCTTTGTGTTGATGCCGCTCTGTAATTAAAAGTAGTTTGGGAGAAGCTGCTGCTGTTTTCAGTGCTTTGGCAGGGAGCATGCGAGAGACAAGATAACTGTTATAAGAAGCGCGATAACTCTTCTGTGAGGGTTTTTGATAAGACTCAACTCTGCCTCGTGAGCTCAGCTGCGCTGCGCCCTTCCGGGGAAAAGTGCTGAACATCGCTCTTTTTCGTTCTTTTAGGGAAGAAACTTGGTTATACGTTTAACAACAGGAATCTCCACAATGTTTCCCTCGGACAAGGTCAAGAGGTGGTTGCTGAACAAGCTCTGGATCTGGCTGCGAAGGAGGGTCACTGGGTCATCCTTCAGGTACCGTGTCTTTGGGGACATCCCGCTCCTCTCGGGTTACCCGCTGCTGGTCACCAGAGCGAGGGCTGTCTGTCGTCCTCATCTGCTGGGAGATGGGACAAGGTGTCACCCGTGTGTCCAGAGCAGCCACCTTCTCTTTCTTGCTGTTGTTATTGCTGTTATTGGGCATTATTGGTTTGGTTTTCTTGCTCATCGAGCCTTTGGTAGGGTGTGTAGTTATAGGGAGCGCTCTGAGGGAAGGTTGTGCTACGCTTTCCTGTGCTTTTATTTGCTTCATGAATAAATAAAGAGCTCTTAAGAGCTGTTCGACTCGTTCTCTTACCGCTGCTCAAAACTTACCATGTATTTAACTGAGCCATGAGACGTGCACACCGCTGTAGGAGAGGCAGGGGCTGTCTGCAGCCCTGCCGATCCCTTTGTGCATCCCAAAGCAGGGGAATGTTTGAAGCTCTTATCACAACTCGGCAAAACGTTTGAGAGCCTTTTAGGGTGCGGAGGGAGCTCTGTCTCTGTCAAGTGCTCTCTGGAGCCACTTTCCCAGCGAGCGCTTGGGTTTGCTGATACACAGCCGCTGGTGCCAGCCCTTGTTGTAGGTCTCGGGAACCTCTCGGATTTCCTTGATGGGGATTTTATAAACGTTTATTATCACTGAATTGTTTGGATAAGAATTACATTAAGACAAAGCTTTGAGTCCTGATCTGAGCCTACAGGCCTGATTTTGGATTTCAGTTAAATGCCATTGATATTTTGATCTTAATTTTTGCCTTTTTTGCAAGCTCTTCTAAGCTTTTCAAGAGCTTTTAATTCCGATGGCTGCAATACTGGCATCTGTGTTTGAGGTGGTGAAGAAGAAGAAATGCCACTTTTTGAGACATATTCCATTCAGTAATGCAAAGTGAAGGGTTCTTTTCTACAATGATGGTTAGATCCTGCAAAGGATCTGTTGGCCTTGGCAGCTTCCGTGCCTGTCACTGCGGTGCCAGCAGATGAGTACTGTGGGCCTGAAGTATCTTTGTTTCACCCATTCACATCTTCTTTGGTGGTCAGAGCAATTGGTAACAGCAGACACTGAAGGTTAAATCAGAAAAGCTGCAGAAATTAGATTTCTATGAAAGAGCTATTTGGATGGTTGGGATAATGGGTTTTCCAGCAGCGTCTGCCAAGTGTGACCGTCTCTGGGGGCACAGAGCAAATTCCCCCACAAGCTAAGAGAGCAGCTTAATTCAGCCGGCCATGAACAGGCTTTGATGCAAACTGCATGGGGCAAACTCAGCAGTCCCAGCAGTGGCCACGAGGACAGGCTGCCTGGGCCGGTGTTGGGTGTCCTCGGGGCCAGTCAGTCATCTGAGACTTTCTCTGTTGCATTCACAAAACTGGTAAAACTCTGTACTTGTAAATATTCTAGTTCTGCATTGTGCTTGGTTTGGAATAAAGCAATACAGGCAAGACTGATTCAGCACAGAGATCAGAGCTTGGTTTTTATAGTCATAGACCTTCTGAGCAATCCAGGCAGGGAGGGCCCAACCAGGAGATGGAATCGGGCCTTGGTGGCACTTCACTCTCAGGACAGACTTGGAAACATCCATAGAATCATAGAATCATTCAGGTTGGAAAAGACCCCTGGGATCATCAAATCCAACCATCAACGCCACTCTACAAAGTTCTCCCCTACACCATATCCCCCAACCCCACATCTAAACAACTCTTAAACACATTCAGGGATGGTGACTCAACCGCCTCCCCGGGCAGCCTATTCCAGGGTCTGACCACTCCGTCTGTGAAGAATTGTTTCCTAATGTCCAGTCTAAACCTACCCTGTTGCAGCTTAAAGCCATTCCCTCTTGTTCTATCACTAATTAACTTTGAGAAGAGACCAGCACCAACCTCTCTACAATGTCCTTTCAAGTAGTTGTAGAGAGTGATGAGGTCTCCCCTCAGCCTCCTCTTCCTCAAACTAAACAGCCCCAGCTCCTTCAATCGCTCTTGGTAAGATCTATTCTCCAGGCCCTTCACCATCTTCGTTGCCCTCCTCTGTGCTCGCTCCAGCACCTCGATATCTCTCTTGTATTGAGGTGCCCAAAACTGGACACAGTACTCCAGGTGTGGCCTCACCAGTGCTGAGTACAGGGGAACAATCACCTCCCTGCTTCTGCTGGTCACACTATTTCTAATACAAGCCGGGATGCCGTTGGCTTTCTTGGCATCAATCAATCCAGTGTGGGTTTGAGGGCAGGCAGTGCCCTTTCTCCCCAATTCCTGCATTTGGTGTCTCAGTTACACATGTGGAGAGACAACAAAGAAATGGAACTTATTTGTCACCCAGATTGGCCAAGCTGCTTAGCTCCAGAACCTGTCTCTGTATCTTACTTTGTGTTCCCATCTCTTTCCAAGAGCTGGAGCTTCATGTAAAATGAGAAAGAGAAGCCTGAGGGGCGAGACGTGTCCTCTGCATTGTCAGACAAGACTCCCACTGACTTGTGGTCAGTGGACATCCACCCGATATGAAATCACCTTCTGGACAAACTACTTTTCACAAGGCTGAAACTCTGACCCCTCCAGACACTGGTAAAATCAGGGTCCGAACTCATCGCAGCGGGACTCAGTGGGTAAGAGTCCCGCAAAGGATTCTCCTGTCGTTTCAGTCACAGGCGGATCATGGCAAATAATTGCCATGTAGTGGTTTATTTGTCAAGGCTCTTTCCTTCAAGGCTCTTGATGACAAATACCTTGCAAACAGTTTCTGGAGTGTTTGTAGATCAGTTGCACAGGATCTGGAATGACACAGACAACTCGATTAACGAAAGTGTCCCAGGATTTGGGGATCATTGCATTAATAACAAGGAGAGGACAGAGCAGATCTCACGAGGCAGTCGGGGTGGTTTTACCCAGGTTAATCAAACTCAGTGTTTGGAGGCTGTATCTCACCCAGAGGACAGTTATACTCAGACTTCCCATTTGCTTTTGAGCAGACAAAAAAGCACCTGTAAGGTTCACTTCTGTAGCGTGCTGTCTACTGAACATCTCCTCAGCTCCCGTGGAGCAGAGCTCCCCTTCCCCCTCTGAATTTGCTGCCCGATACCAACTCATACACACGTTCTCCACGACAAACACTTGATATGACCACATAGGTGGCTCTTACGCATGTAGTTCATTACTGGTCCTTGATTGGAAGCAGAAATAATGATAGTCAAGTACTTTGAGCAATAACAAGTTGGGGAATTAGGTTTGGGGGAATTGGTTGTTAAGGGTTATTGAAGTAGTTGGGAAGTCCTTAATGGATTATGGAAGCAGGATGACTGTTGTGTCAGGAAGGGCTGCTGTCCCTGGACCAGTTCCTTCTCGGCTGTCTGCTGACCTTGTAGGAGGAAAACCAAAGAGAACAGCATCCCTATCTCCCCTGGCAACCTGAAAGTTTTTCAGCTCACTCTGAAAATTGAGATTTTCAGGAATGACTGATTTTTTAAGAGACAACAACAGAAAGCCACCCAGTCATTCATTCCCGTGGAAAGAAAATCACTCTCGCGGTGGCAGAGCCTGACCAGTGCAGCGTCCTGGTCCTCTGGCATCAGCTTGTACCTGTCTTGCAGCTTCAGCTCTGCTGAGCTCCTGCTTCTGGCCGTCACGGTGCCCACACCGGTACTGTCTGGTGACACAGACGGTGAGAGAATGAAGTCCATGGAAAAAAAATTATACTCTACAAATACAGATGGTCCAACTGCAAAACAGGAGCCCCTTGTGGCAAGAGTGCAGTTGTGTGAAGGAGAACTTGTTGCTTGAGGGCTGCAGAGACAACCCCCAGCACAAGCCCAGCAGCTGCTCTTTTCTAAACTGTTGGCACTGAAGAACTGAGGCTGACCTTTGAGCACCACAAAAATCCAAGTGATATCAGGGTCAGGCTCTGGCTCTCCTTAGAAACAGCCATAGGTTTGGAGGATTTTAAACCAGATTTTTCTGGTGGAAATAAGGTCATAGAATTTAGATCTGATACTTTCAGTGGGTGCACCATCAAGCCACTTGGCATTGAGCTTCCAACGTCATCTGTCAAATGTAGATTGGAGTGTTAGTAACGACTGGTGGAGAGGGGTCTGCTGTGGAGGTAGGACAACAATGAAACAGCATCTTGAAAGACCGAGGAAAGTTCTACATAGATTTAGATTTTTGTATTATCACAAAAACATTTTTCTCAAGACCCTTTTTGTTCCCAGGTAGATTTGGACCTGCCTTTTTGGTAAGCCCTTTTTGCACCCGTACTGTCCACAGTCTGTAGGAGATTTAAGGACAAGGTTGCAAAAATGCTTGGTGGTGGCTGTAACCCAGCTGACAGAGCAGGACAATTCAAGGCTCGTTCATGTGGTGACCCTCAGCGGCATCTCCCTGTAGAACTGATCACAGGGGCTGTGATGCTGCTGCCCCATCCCTGGCTGAAAGGTTGACTGGTCATTACAAGATGGAAGCAGCAGAAAATGTGGGTACTGAAGCTGCAAGAGCAGTTTTTAGGTGTGTTCAGACTGGGTGACAGCAGCCGTGTCTGTACAACAGGCTGAGACATGCAGGGACCCCGAGGAAGGTGCGTGGCTGTTGACAGACCCCAGTCCTGACAGAGTTTAAGTCCCATGAGTAGGAGTCGGGGGCACTAAACACCCCCAGGACTCACAGCTCCTACGTGACCAGATGCCCTCTTCTGCACCAGTCAGTGTTTCTTGTATTTAGGTGCTTTTTCATTTTTATTTTTTGAATCTCTATTTTCGCCCTCATTAAATTCAATTTCTTAAGAAAAAGGGTTTTTTGGGGGGGAAAACAGCAATTTTTTTTTTTTATGCTGCAAATATCAGTGCAGAGTGACTATTCCAGGATGTTTTAAAGAAAAGAAATGGAAACAGAAAAAAAGGAAGTTACAGGAGCCAGCCCTTGGCATGTAGGGTTCAGCTTTGACAAATTGACATCTTCTGCCTAAAAAAAGATGTGCCAGAGGCCTCGTGGCCAGCTTTGTTGTGCTCTGCACGGGCCATAGCTCTCTGCTGGTCCCCAGCAGGCAGGACCTGCAAAGGCTTGGGTTGTGGTCAGGGCACCCCCGAGGGGCTGTTAACAACAGTTCAAACGGTCTTCACTTCCATGAGAGAGAAACTAAGAAAAGCAAAGAACAAAAAGTTTCTTTTATTGCAGGTTTTGTCAAATATGTAATCCCACTGCTTTGGTACTCTGAAAGTCCACAAAAAACACCAGAAGAAATGCAAGTGGAAACGAAGGCACATGTCAGTAGCTTGTACCCCCACCTTAATGTTTTTCTTTCATTAGAAGAAAAAATTTAATACTTTTTGTATTCTCATTGATAAGGTTGGGAGAAATGCAGGTTCTGTCAAGTGACAGGCTGTGGGATACTCTGTGGGTTTTTAAATCAGAAAACAGGTTTCCTTTTCAGGAGTTTTCAAATGCTCTACGTTCCTTTTGCCCCGAGAAAACAAACTTTCTTCTTTTCTTTTCCAAGCTGTGAGATGGAGTTACGTTGCAGTGTTTGGCTGATGGAAAGAAGTTCATTTCACAGGGACACCTCCCACCAGACCAGGTTGCTCCAAGCCCCCTCCAACCTGGCCTTGAACCCCTCCAGGGATGGGGCAGCCACAGCTTCTCTGGGCAACCTGGGCCAGGCTCTCACCACCCTCACAGCAAAGAAGTTCTTCCCCACATCTCATCTCAATCTCCCCTCTTTCAGTTTGAAGCCATCACCCCTCATTCTGTCACTACATGCCCTTGTAAAAATTCTCTCTCCAACTTTTTTCTAGGACCCTTCCAGGCACTGGAAGGCCATTATAAAGTCTCCCCGGAGCCTTCTCTTCTCCAGGCTGAACCCCTCCAACTCTCTCAGCCCGTCCTCACAGCAGAGGGGCTCTAGCCCTCCCAGCATCTCCGTGGCCTCCTCTGACCCCACTCCATGTCTTTCTGGTGTTGGTGGCCCCAGAGCTGGAGGCAGCACTGGGGGGGTTCTCCCCAGAGCGGAGCAGAGGGGCAGAATCCACCCCCCTCGCCCTGCTGGCCACGCTGCTGGGGATGCAGCCCAGGGTGTGGGGGGCTTTCTGGGCTGCCAGAGCACGTTGCTGGCTTATGTTGAGCTTCTCATCCACCAACACCCCCAAGTCCTTCTCCTCAGGGCTGCTCTCAGTCCAGTTGTCCAAACTAGGACGTTATCCTCGGACAGGAGGGTGGGGGAGCACAGGGCTGTAGGAGGTTGGTGTTGCAAACACGCACAGTTTCATCCCAGGCACCACCTTCATCTCCATGGCCTTCCATCCGTTGGAAGGGGTAGCATTCAGTTTTAAAGTGGAGATAGAGCTAATTGCCCGTTTGCTGCTCATGGCAAGTTCTTTAGCCTTGGGGGTAGGAAGCAGGCAGGTCCCACAGCCAGGAGATGGTCTGGTGGCGCAGCTCTGCCCTCTGCAGCTGACATTGGATGGAAGCTTCTTATGATGAAGATCTCTCCACCTTGTGTAAAAACCCCCACATGGAGTTGAGTAATCTCTCACCTCCCGTTGTGTGCTGTGTTGGAAGATGAATCCAGCTGCCAGCAGGCCCCGCAGACAGGGCTGCGCCATTCCAGTGACAGCATCTTCCCAAATTGCTCATTAGGATTCCCTGGTCCCTTCCTGGAGTATTTTGATTGGGAGAATCTCGGTGCTGTCTCTCTTCCAAGGTTGAACGACATGTTGTCCTTGAGGGCTGGCTGTTTGAAACACCCACACAAACGAACTTTTCTTGAAAACAAGGTTCATTAAAAATAGGAGGAAAATCAGATCAAAGAGCATGATGTGCTCAGCTCAGAGGGCCAGATAATCCATATCCCAGAATATTAAAACTCTAGTAGAAGAAACTTCAAGTCTGTTGCAAGTCTTTGTAATGAATCTGTCAAATGCAAGGGTGCCATCTGACTAGCAATTAACAGATTCTTTAGTATCTGTATTTAAAACGGTGGGAAATTACTGGAGCAAACTCAACAGCGTGCAAAGTTTCAGAACAAACTTTCGAGGACAAAATAAGTAAACAACTGTAGGTAAACATGTCAATTGTAATAAGAATTTGCTAAAGATGGATCGAGTCTATTGGATACTTTGCACTGTGAAGGTAAGGGAAGTTTCAGAGGCAATGCATCAGATCTAATTGATGGGGGCTGCAGGGGAGCTGCAGAGATGGTGCCACACAGGAATGTGGTAGGAAGCAGCAGAAGCTTTATGTTGCTCGTGGAACTCCTGGGGAACATCCTGGGGCCAGTCTCACTTTAGACATGACGTTGGCTTAAAAAAATAAGTATGTGTTAATGGGTTTGCACTGACAAGTTACTAAGAGAGCTGTTGTCGATAGAGAAGAAGATGGAAATGTGATGCGGGAAGATGGGAGCAGCCTGTAGGTCTTATTTCCTGTCCTGATTCTGTAGGCACTTCACATCAAAGTGTCTGCTGCTTTAAATGAATGAAAATAGGTAATACCAGTGTATTACCTATTCCCTATAATACCAGGGAATTCATAGGAGATCATGCAAATGTTAAGCAAGGTGAGAATAGACCAAACCCAGTTTGTGATGTGCCTGTTGTAAACTGGGTTCCTGTGAATAACTGGACACTGAAAGAAAGATTAATCTCACCTCCAGTCCTAGGTAGGAAGAGTCTCTGCTGAAGGATCTTCTGTTCTTCTCTCCGGGGCACACTATGGGAAGCAGAGATAATCAACCCAGCCCATAAATGTTCTGACAGCTGAAGCCTGGGGGGAAGAAATCTCCTGCTTAGTGTGTCCCTGTGGAGAGCCTGTCTGCTCACACAGTCCTGTCCGCCCTGGGAGGGGCCACATCCAACTGCACCCAGAGCAGCTTCAGCATCTCACAGGCAGCGTGGAGAGCAAACAGGAAGAATTACAGCTCTGAGCGTGTTGTAGGACTACAGTCTCCTTGGAATCCCAGAGGTGTGCTCACATAGCACTGATACACGAGCTCATATGGGATAACTCACATGGGGTAGATAACTCAGGTGGGATAGCTCACGTGGAATAGCTCACGTGGAATAGCTCACATGGGGTAGCTCATGGAATAGCTCAGCGAGATAGCTCAGGTGGGATAGCTCAGATGGAATAGCTCAGGTGGGATAGCTCAGGTGGGTTAGCTCAGGTGGGTTAGCTCACATGGGGTAGCTCACATGGGATAGCTCAGGTGGATAGCTCACAGGGATAGCTCAGATGCAATAGCTCAGGTGGGTTTGCTCACAGGGGATAGCTTGTGGGATAGCTCACATGGGATAGCTCAGGTGGAATAGCTCACAGGGATAGCTCAGATGCAATAGCTCAGGTGGGTTTGCTCACAGGGGATAGCTTGTGGGATAGCTCACATGGGATAGCTCAGGTGGAATAGCTCACAGGGATAGCTCAGATGCAATAGCTCAGGTGGGTTTGCTCACAGGGGATAGCTTGTGGGATAGCTCACATGGGATAGCTCAGGTGGAATAGCTCACATGGGATAGCTCACATGGAATAGTTCACCTGGGATAGCTCAGGTGGGATAGCTCACAGGGATAGCTCACATGGAACAGCTCATCTGGGATAGCTCAGATGGGATAGCTCAGGTGAGTTAGCTCACAGGGGATAGCTCGTGGGATAGCTCACATGGAATAGCTCACCTGGGATAGCTCAGGTGGGATAGCTCACATGGAACACCTCCCATGAAATAGCTCACATGGGACAGCTCACCCACATGACTGAGTGCTCCATGCACATAGAGCAGCAGGGGTGCCTGGGTCTCTGCCTGGGGACAGCAGAGGAGTCAGCTGAGAGCCTTTGGGTCAGGATTAGTTGGCAGACCAATCTGGCTGAGATTGTAGGGGGTTTCTGCTACACACCACTGATCAGGAGGAGGAAGTAGATGAGTCTGCATTCAGACAGCTGAAGGGAGCCTCACTTTCACAGGCCATGCTCATCACAGTGGGGCTTCAACCACCCTCATATCTGCTGGTGGGATAACACAGCAGGGAACAGGCAACCCAGGTTTCTGGAGTGCATTGGTGATAAAGTCCTGGCACAGGTGATGAGAGGGTGTTCTTTGCTGGACCTGATGTGCACAAACAAGGGAAACTGGTTGACAATGTCTAGGTCAGGAGCAGCCTTGGCTGCAGTGACCATGAGATGATGGAGTTTAGGATCCTGAGAGGAGGAAACAAAGCAAAAAGGAAAAGGAAGATCACAAGCCTGGATTTCAGAAGAGCAGACTTTGGTCATTTCAGGGATCTGCTTAGAAGAATCCTGTGGGACATGGTCCTGGAAATAAGAGGCGTCCAGGAGAGCTCATTGATATTCAGGGATCACTTCCTCTAAGCTCAAGAATGGTTCATCATCAGCATGAAGACCAGCTGGAGGCCGTTGTCAGAGGTATACCCCAGGAGCTGGTACTGGGTCCTGTACTGTTAAACCCCTTTGTTAATGACTTGGATGGTGGAACAAGTTTGCAGAGAGTGTATAAGTGTTGAGAATTATTTGATGGATGGGTGTCCTGTCCCGTTGGGGCATTGACAGGCTGGAGAATTGGTCTGGCAGGAAATTCATGATATCCAGTAAAAAGAAAAACCAAGTGCTGCACGTGAGGAGGAATGACCCCATCCAACAGTGCGCGCTGGGAGCCAACTGCCTGGAAAGCAGATTTGCAGGAAAAGGACCTGGGACTCCCGGTGCCCAGCAAGCTGAATGTGAGCCAGCAGTGTGTCCTTGCAGCAAAGGAGGTCACCAGCGCCCTGGGTTGCATTAGGTCAGGGAGGTGGTCCTTCACTCTGCTTAGCCCTGGTGAGACACATCTGGCACGCTGGGTGCAGCGCTGGGGACTGTTCAGCCTCATGAAGAGGTGACTTGGGGATTTTATCAATAACCAACATTTGATGGTAAGGACTAAAGGCTAGACTCTTCTCAATGGTGTCTAGTGACAGGAGAAGGGGAGATGGGGACAACTTGAAATTGAGGAAACTCCATTTAAGTGTAAGTACAATCTTTTTTACTGTGTGGGTGGTCAAACACTGGAAGAAGTTGCTCAGAGACTTTGTGGAGTCTCCATCTTTGGAGATATCCAAAACCCAGCTGAGCATGGTCCTGAGCACCCTGCTCTACCTGACCTTGCTTTGAGCTTAGGAAATCCCCAGGGGTGTCTCTGTGATTCTGTGATCTCTGCTTTCCCACCACCAAGTTAGCCATGAATATGGTTTCTCTGACACGTTGTCTCCCTCGAGTAGGGAGCACAGAGCTTTGCACGTCAGGGAGCACTGAGCTCTGAGCTGCCATCCACTGTGTCTGCTCGGTTTCCCCCTCTGCGCCTGCTTGAAAGTTTTTTGCTAAAGCAGGGGCCATCACAGTCACCAAATGATGTTTATCAGCCTAATAACAAAGAAACAGTGAAATTTGTTTACATGTTTACAGATGTACATCTGAATGAACTGATGCAGGGAGAAGTTCAGACATTAGATATTCCCAATTTAATTGTAGTCTTCATCCATTAGCCAAAATGTCACTTCCCTCTCTTTGTGTTCAAGTTAATTTAATTCTTGAGCATCTTTCCATTTTCATAGGTTGTTGCTTCACTGAGTCAGGTTCATGTACTAAATTGAATAACAGTGAGCTCCTGGAGCAAAACTGTGCGAGATTCAGACATTGGCAGAGCCCTTCTTACGGCATCGTAAATACAATGGAGCCTTTTTCTGCGCACTCCACAACCAGTCCTCGCTACAAGCAAAAGAGCTCCATTGTCCCACATGAGATACATTGTCCATTTGAGGCACACGTAAGCATTTGGCACTAAGCCTCTGATTCAATAAAGAAGAGACTAATTTTCCTTCCAGCAAGAGTATCTTTTTGTTCCTAGATATATATAAAAGAAGAAATACCCACTCCACCTCCAGTTCTCTTTCATGATTTTTGGACAAATACTCTGATGGAGAAAGGTACTGGATTTCAGGTGGCTGTTTTCCTTTCTGCCTCGTGTCACAACAGCCATTCCCAAGTTTTTCCAATCGCAAATCCACTTACAGACCAGCAAGTAATCCAAAAATTGATCTGGGATGGGGTAAGTTTCTGTTGGGCTTTCAATACTTTTGTAACTACTGCAGTCCCAGTTTTGGTGTACAACTGTCCTGGAAACCTCTGTCTCAGGACATATTTTGGGTTAAAACACAAATGTAATAGAGTTCCTCCTTTTCTTGAGATTAGTCAAGCGATTGTCCTTTGCTGTGCATTTCACCTGCTCATTACTACCTACCTTTCTATCTTATGAAGTGAAACTTGGTAAGTTAAGCTGCAATATTGTCTTTAAAACTTGGGGGAGTTGAGGTTACTCCATATTTTCTATGGTTCATGCTCGTTTGCTCTCTGGCCTGGCAAATCCCAGAAGTTTCCCGTTCCACTGATGGCTGTGTTTGGGCTGAGGTCCAGATCCCAGCTCTGGACTGTGGTGTTCAAGCAAAGGATGAAGCACTGGATTGGTTGGAGAAGAAATGAGGACGAACTCAAATGCCTTCCTAAGCCTTAAATTGTGTCAGATTCTGTACAAATACAAGTGGATCCATGTGGTGCCCATTTTTCTGTTGTCATATTGGGTCAAAAGAAGGAAGATGCCAGAGAGAGACCTAAGGCAGCAGTTGCCATTGCAGAAAGGGTTTCAGTGCCCCTCTTCAGAAGAGGCAACATCGTGCCATCATCTTCCTCTTGAATGCCCTCTCCTGTCTGACCAGGGACCACTGAGTCCAGCTGACCTTCTCTTTCTCCTGGGTCCCATCAGCCTCTCATTAGAACCTCATCATGCTCTATTCACTCATTCAGTCCACATTTATGCTTTTCTTGTATTTGTCTTTGTACCTGAATTTTTCCTTCCTCTCTGCCATCATCCCGAGGCAATGTCCGTTCCTGTCAGTTAAACACTGCCAGGAGACGTTTGGGGGCTGGCCCTCAGCTGTCTGTCCTGTCTCATTGTCAGCACAGATTCGTCTCCTGCTGTTGGATGAAGAGGTCTGGCTCTCTCCTTGACAGGTCAGGAGTGAGGAGAGGCCAAGGATCACTCCAGTAGACATCTCATATGTTACCCATTGTATTTTGGAGCGTAAAACAGGTCAGTAGCGTAGGAAGGGAAAATTGTGAACAAATTAGCCCAGGAATAGGCCTAAGCACATTTCATTTACTATCATCACCATTAAGGCATGTCTGTGCTAAAAGAACATGTGAAATATGTTGTACTTAATGCCAAAAAATGTCTTACAAACAATGAGATGCTTGCTGATATGCTGGAAGTGCTGTGGAGATTTCAGACCAGCCCTCTTTGGGGTTTGTCTTCTGTGCCCTTTCTCCACTTGCATCTGCCTTCCGTGTACCTTGACCAGTGAAAGGCTCATAGAAAAGCCTATTTTTGCTCAACTTCTAGCAGAAGAGGGCTGGGTTCTCTTTTGGAGAAGGCAGTGCAGCAGACGTGGGTACGTACAAGTCCTGAGAGCAGTGAGGTTGCTGCAGCACAGGTTTAGCATGGGGCCAGTGGTGGCCCAGCCAAGATCCTGAGTGCTCGGAGAGGTGTGAAGCACCCCCTGATGCTTGTACTGACTCAGCATCACCGGTACCACTATAGCTTGACCAGTGCTGGTCCTGTGCCTGTACTGGTGAAATCCCACTGCAAGTTGGGGAGGAGACACAGCCACAGACAGATGGTAGGAATAGATGTGTAGTTTTTAATACAGCAAAAGGCAGAGTGGTGCTGTCATGTTCTCAGTGGCTGAGATGGGGAGCAGGAGGTGACAATGTAGGCGATAGAGCTACTCAGTTTGGCCCAGCCCAAGTAAGATGATGGGGAACTTCACAGGGCCCAGCAACACAAGAGGAACAGGCACCGTGTTCAGAGGTGAGGCTGAAGGACAACAAATGAATTGCACTTGTACGTGCAGTAATTCTCCCCCTGATTGTGCGTGGAGAGGCTCCATGAGGATTAAGGGCCTCAGGGAGAGATCAGATAGTGCTGACACAGGAAATTCCATCTCAACATGAGGAAAATCTTTCCTGTGAGGGTGGCAGAGCCCTGGAAGAGGCTGCCCAGAGAGGGTGTGGAGTCTCTTTCTCTGGAGATATTCAAGGATCAAACCTGTTCTTCCTTGTCATGTGGGACCATGGAGTGAGGTCTGAAAGAGGCTCAGGGTGCTACTGCTGAAATCCAGGCACTTGCGTAGGGGAGAATGGGATGGAGCCCTCACTGCCTGCCAAGTGGGGCACCCTCGGGAAGTTGCTGCCATCATTTCTCAGCTCGGGGAAAGCATGTGCTGGAGACCGGGTAAAACTTCCTTGGTGCTTCCAGAGCTCTGAGGTTGCCTTTCTCCACATCGAGCACCAGCAAGCTCGGTGCTCAGAAATAGCTTGGTCTCTTAGATGTACAAGCAGGGGTTGGTGGTAGAGTCTCTGCTCATCCCTTTTGGTCTCCTGCAGTGTTCACATGGTGACAGGGCTGGCTGTGGGAGGATGGTAAAGGGACTGGAACATCTCTCTGCTGAGAAAGGCTGAGATCCCCGGGGCTGTTCAGCCTGGAGAAGAGCAGACTGAGAGGGGATCTCATCAATGCTGAGCAATAGCTAAAGGGTGGGTGCCAGGAGGATGGGACCAGACTCTTCTCAGTGATGCCCGGTGACAGCACAAGGGGCAACGGCCACAAACTGGAACATGGGAAATTCCATCTAAACATGAGGAGGAACTTCTTTACTTTGAGGGTGGCAGAGCACTGGAAGAGGCTGCCCAGAGAGGTGGTGGACTCTCTGTCTCTGGAGACATTCAGAACCCACCTGGACACGTTCCCGTGCAACCTGCTCTGGGTGACCCTGCTCTGGCAGGGGGTTGGACTGGGTGATCTCCAGAGGTCCCTTCTGACCCCTGCCAGTCTGGGATTTTTGTGGAGCCGTCCCTGAGTGTGTGTGGCATCTTCTCATGTGCTGAACCCCCATGCTGCCGTGGACAGTGAGCATGGCCAAGGGAAGAGACCCTCTGCAGTGCCCCCTCCCTCTGCTTTTTTATACCCCGACACGATGCAGTGTTGATGTGTCGGGCTGTTGCCGGACCCTAAAGCCTGGCTCTCACATTTACTGTAAAAACAGCAATTATTTTTCTGAGAGCATCTTGCAAGAGAATGAGAACTTTGTAAAGACAACTAATTCTCATCACTCCGCGAGTGATTTGTGATAAGGCGTGAAGGAGAGAGCCGCTTTCGGGGATGTGGAGGGTCTCCAGTCGCCACCAGCCCAGGGAGCGCGTTGTGGAGTGTGCGCTGGTTTATATATACGTGTGCTGCTATTTCTGATGGTTACCATAGCAACACTTGCATCCTGTGATATATGTTCTGCCTTGTGAAGTACAAACACTCAGAGGTGCTTGGAAGTGAAAGAAAAGCCTCTGGTGCTCCCACGTTCTGGCAGGTGCCCCCAGCCCGGCTCCTGCCGCAGACCCTCGCCCTCAGCCGCTCCTGCTCCGTATCACAGGGCAGGGTGCTGTGCTCAGGGGCAGGGTGCACGGGAAGATGGTGCAGATTTATTTTTTGCCTTCTTTTCAGCAGTTTGCTTTTCAGCAGGATTTGGCCCCCACCCTTCATTCGTAAAGCAAGGAGATGGCTTTGAGCCCGTTGCCTGTTTCTGCCTGCAGCACTGACCTAGACACGGACTGGGAAAACCACACGTGCTATGGGGGTGTCTTTTACCCTTACACAGCAGCTCTTTCACAGACTTCAAAGTCTGGCTAAGAGAAAATGTGATAAAGCAATGAATTACCTTGCTGTGTCCTGGGTAAATCTCTTCAGGGGGTCTTAGGGGAGGAGGAGGACATAAAACTGGTGCAGTGTTAGTGTCCAGTGTGGTTTGGGGAGATCGTACTGGGAGTGTACGGAGGCTCAGATCATGAAGCTCCGAGCCAAAGGAAGGTGGGCAGGATGGATTATCCCCTCTGAAGTTGGTGGGAAGCAGGTTTCAAAACAAGCAAGAGGAGGCAGTTCCTCGATGAACATGGAGCTCAGCTGTGGTTGGTGTTAAAGCGGCGTTGTCTGTGTTGTGTCATTAGTGATAATTGACATAACATGCAGTTATTATGACCTCATCTGTAGTCATTAGTCATGTGCTGTCAAGTTTTGTTATCTGACTGCTGAGAATTAATTTGCAAAGTTGCCTTCAAACCTGTGAATCCCCTCCACACCACCTCCGTCTCTTTTTTGCAGACATATTCATTTGATCAAGTAATGAATTCTTTGTACCAACCCATGTTTTGCTGCATATATTCCTCCTTTCCATCCCTTCTATCAGAAAAGGGTAGTATGTAAATGCACTCAATTATCATTAGATTAGAAATATTCGCTAAGCCGGCTGTTAGAAGGCAGCGATACTGAGAAATAATGATCATTGGTGTCATGTCAACACAAGCGAAAGCAATTATTTTTCAGCCATCTAATGCCACAAAAGCAGATGTAGGAAGAAACTACCAATTAAGATGAAAATACTTAAGGTCAGGTATTTAGTCTATGATTAAGCTGATACTTAATGTACAATTTTTCTCTTGCTGTTCTGTTGAGCTCTTTCCCTGTACAGCTAAATCTCCGTGACTCTATGAAACAGGTTTTGGTCCACTACCACTTCATTACTGGAGTTCTAGAGTTGGTTGCCTGGACCCTGGGGATCACCTCATCTCTTGAAATCCTAAATGCATCCGGCAAGCACTGGTGCATTAGCACTCAGATATAATTGCATTTTCTCTGCTGCTCTTCACATGGTCACTGTTAATGACAGAGCAACCCTTCCCCAGAACGTGAGTCCTTTGCTCAGGCATCTCCTCCTGTCTCCCCCCACACCCCAAATTTCGTTTCAGCCATGGAATGTGAGCACAACCCTAAATCCTTTCAGGGAAGGAGGCTGGATTTATGCAGTTCTAAATAAGAAATGTTGTTCCCAGCCATGTGGATCAGATTTGGGGCAACAGGACTGGAGGGTGCAAGGTGTCCATGGCTTCCCCAGACAGTAATTCTCTTGACTCGAGTTTCTGAAGCAGCTGCTGTCTCAGAGATGGAGGCTTGGCCTCTGGCAGGAGACTTCTAGCAATTCATTTGACCTAGAGCATGAAGACAGCCCCATAAAATCCTGTGCGGAAGAGGGCAATATTGAAGTTACCAACCAGCCGAAAAAGCGGTATTTACATCTGTAACACAGAGGTCTTGAGCAAGGAGACAGAAGCACAGGAGCTTTTCCTGAATTTTTGGGACACTTTGTACCCAGCTCCATAGAGGGTAAGAAAATGGAAATGGTTAAGTCTGCATTTTTAAAAGACATTACAGTTTGAAAAGGTAGTTGCACATGCTGTGTTATTTTCTATACTCCTGAAGCCGGGGAGAGTAATGTATCTCCAGCTCCTGGAAGCACCACTCACCCCCTTTAACTTGGGCTGCCTGCAATGGACACGGCTCCCTCTGCCCCAGTCACCGCTGCCCCCTTCTCCAGGCCGGGCAGAGCTGGGCACTGTCACGGGGGTGATCCGTCGGGGTACGGCACACATCTCTTTCAGGGTAAGATGACCTTCTCCATGGCTGTCTGGTGGGATGACTAGTTCAGGCACAGACATCTGTGCTCAGACCTGCCCGTGTGCCCATGAAAACTGGTGCAGATCCAGAGGCACAAAGCCGTTGTGAAGACAACTTGTGCTGAAGTCATGCTTGTGCGACCCAGAAGGACCTGCTGGGGTTTGACCCCCCTCCACGCAGCCACTCTCTGCCCCACAAGGGAGACAAGGAAGGAAAGGAGGGGAAAAGAAAAAACCTCGTGGGTTGAGATAAAGACAGTTTAATAGAGCAATATCAGAAAAGGCAAAATAACACTAATGATAAAAACAATAACAGTAATGACATGGGTCACACTCACCGCCCAGTGAATTGGCACCATCCCGAGCAGTGACAGTGGATTCCCAACCCCTGGCAAACCCCCATTTACATCCCGAGCACGAGTTCTGTGGTATGGAATATTTCACGGGCCATTCCACCCTTCTGTCTATTCTTCTATGGGAAGCTGGAAAAAGCAGTCCTTGAATAATGTAAACATCGCTTAGCAACAGGTGAACCCAATGGGTGTTATTGACATCCCTTCACAGCAATCGCTGGAAAGAGAAATTAACTCTTTCCCAGATGAAACCAGGATAGGACATCAGTTTTTCCTTTCCTACTCTCCAGTCCTGACTGGGATCTCTCCATGGGATCTGCTCACGAGAGGCACCTGAAACCTCCAACTGAAGAGCCAGCAGAGGGTTTCCCTGTTCTCATGAGGGAACTCCCTTGATGTTCCTGCGGGACATCAGTCTTCTCTCCCTGCTGGGGAGAAGGCCTTCTGACATCAGCAGTGACAGTGTGCAGGGATGTTTCTCTCCATGAGTCTAAGCTCAGTTTCATTCTGTGATTCTCTCGTCTGCCACAAACCCCTGAGCCAATGAATTGACAGTTTAGTGATGCGTCATATGAAAAAGTATTTCCACGTGCTCTTTTGGCAGCCAGCTCTGTTCATCTCCCCACGCTTCTTCTTCACTCTCCCCGTCCACCCCGATCTCCTCTCTCCAAACTGGGGGGCCCATACCGATTCAGTGCCTCCCTGTGTGGAAGCTGGATCCTTTTGGGGTTAAAGAAGCGAGAACTGGGCATTGCTTTCAAGAGGAAGGCCCACCATGGATTTATGGAGCGGCGTAATAAATGTTTGCAGCTTTATTCTCTGTTCCTTTGCTGACATGCGATTGCTTTCACATTGCTAAGCACTGAACTGTTATCTGCAGGAAATAACGGTGAGGACTCCAAGATCTCTTCCCTGAGTGGTAACAGCCAACTCTGAACCCATCGTTGTTTATATCTAGAGCTGGCGTTGGTTTTCCCAGTACATTACTTTGCGTCTAACACCACCAGATTTCCTCTGCCATGTCATCACCAGTCACCCAGACTGATGACATACTTCTGCGGTTCTTTACCACCCGGTTTTATTTTCAGGACTTGAAATTACTTTGTCTGATGACTAATTTTGTCAGCTCACTAATCATTTGCTCCTTCAGGTGGGTTTTGAATGCGGTGAGCAGCTCAGGCTCCATCGGGAGCTTCCCACCCCCTGTTCCCTGTGTCTGAACTGGTTTGTAGCCTGCAATAATGCTGATAACTGCAAGATCAATACCTGATACCGATGAAAATCCGAGCATGGAGATACAGTGGTGCTGCGGAGGCAGCCCCGGGGGGGTGCCTGCTGGAGCTCACCTCTTTGGCAACTGCAAAAGCAGTTCATGGTGGCAAGCTCAGATTTGGGGATCCCCCCATTAGCTGTCTAAAATGGCTTGGGAATTCCAGATTTCTGGTTTTCTCTAGCACTGTTTGTGTGTTAATTCCTGGTTTATTGGAGCCTCTGCCGGTTTGCCTGGTGCGTGCCGAGGGGCAACGCAGCCCCTCTGTAGCTGAGATTCTTTTGGGCGGATTCCATCTGGTCCTTGTAAATCGTTATTATTAGTTTATCAGTTTTTCAGAAAAACTCTTCATCTGCTGCTCGGGTTTAAGAGTCTTTCCAATGATTAAGAGATTGGAGCATCTGTCATATGAGGAGAGGCTGAGGGAGCTGTGGCAAAAAAAAAGCAATGGCTCAGGGGGGTTTATCAGTGTGTTTAAATGCCTCATGGCAGGGGAATACAGAAGACAGAGCCAATTCATACTGGTCCCCAGTGAAAGAGCAAGAGGTAATGGGCAGAAAATGAAATACAGGTTTCCCTTAAGTGTAATTGTTTTATTTTATTTATCTATTCTATTTTATTCTATTCTATTCTGTTCTATTCTATTCTATTCTATTCTATTCTTTACTTTGAGAGTGGTTGAACACTGGCACAGGTTTTCCAGACAGGTTGTGGAGGCTTCATCCTTGGAGATCTCAAAAAACCTCAGCTGGATACAATTAGCAGCCTGCTCTAATTAGCAGACCCTGCTTTGGGCAGGAGGATTGGATGGGTGATCTCCAGAGGGGTCTCCAGGCTCAGCGTCTGACTGATCCCATCACCCCAGTGAGACCCTCCCCAAGCTCTGCTGTGAATATTCCCGCAAACAGGAGCTGGTTTGTGGTGGCCTCACTTTTCTCGGGCGCTCCCTGCACACCTTGATCATCCTGTGGTTTTATGGGCTCTCTGGAAGGTTTCTGGCTTCTGGAAAAGGCTTTATTAGTAGGTTTTATGGTTTTCAGAATATTGCTGCTTAAAACCTTTTTTGGCCTTACCATGACTGGATTTTGTGCCGTCTTCTGTTTTTCTCATTTGGACACAATTTCTACTTTGTGAAGAATGTCATTTTACTCCTAACAGTCTCCATTACTCTGCTATTTAACCATGAGAGCTCTTTTCTGGTCCTTTTTATAGGTGATATATATTTATTCTAAGCCTCTAATATGGTTCCTTTATGTAATTTCCTTGCCACCTCCAAGCAGTTTATCTTTTTGGCGGCTGCATTTAATTTAAGTTTAGCAAGTTCCTTGTCCTGCCTTTGGATGGAATAAATCACCTTCCAGAGTGCCTGTTAACACAGTCAGCTTGGATTACACACCTAACTCTAAAATGAGGGTACTTTTAGCCCACGAATCCCTGCTGTGGGTGACCTGCCCCGTTCCTAATATATATCTATAAAAAAAAGCTGTTTTCTTGCCTGGAAGCTACAACACTGTGTAGGACTCTAGTTGAAAAACCGAGGCATGTCTTCATCCATTTCACCATATCTGCATAATACTGCTTAATTTTTTGACAGATAGTTTTGAATTCGTTGCATGAATAAATAAATAATTTATGTTGAAGGTCTTTGTAAAACCACCTGCTTCATTTTTTTTTTTTCCCCGGTAAGTGATATTGAGGGTCCTCACTGTTATTCTGTTTAAAAATGAAGAAACATTCTCATTTGAGCTTGGTAGATCCGGGGAAATAACTCTGCTTCATCAGCCATGCATTGCTGCAACCAGAAGGAGAGTTATTGTCAGTGAGAACCCAAACAACCCAGTAGCGCCTTCATTGCTGGTGATTTATATTGATTATTTTGAGTTTAAAAGTGTACTTGATGTGACAGAGTATTTGGGGCTGTGAATTACACACGGGGACTATGGGGGCAAGTACCAGCTTCTGGATGGTAGCCACCAATGGCCCTGGTGGGTGCCATTCATTGGTGTGATGGATTCGGTGCCTGCTCAGCGCGGGTGTAAATGGGGGGCGGGGATTGATGAAGCCTTGTCCCCTTTGTCGCTGCCAGAATATACACCTGGTGGCCAAGTGGCTGAGCTCTCTGGAGAAGAAGCTGGAGCAGCACAGTGAAGGCAGCCACCAGGATTTCCGTGTCTTCATCAGCGCGGAGCCGGCCCCCTGTCCTGACAGCCACGTCATTCCCCAGGGCATCCTGGAGAACTCCATCAAAATCACCAACGAGGCCCCCACCGGGATGCACGCCAACCTGCACAAAGCCCTCGACAACTTCAACCAGGTAGGAGGACAGTGACTCATCACCAGATGGTGACTGCACCGGTGACTGGCCACCAGGTGGGCTGGGAGCCACCGGAGCCCTGCGTGGGGTGTGAGGTGTGGGGGCATTGCTGCTCCCAAGCCTGCGAGTCCCTTGGCATCAGGTAGGCTCTGGATTCCAACAACCCTCACTTTCTTCTCCAGGAGCTGGGCACAGATCTCTCGATTCTGTGGTTCTGTTTTCTTCACCGAAAGGGTTGTCAAGCCTTGGAAGAGGCTGCCCAGGGAAGTGATGGAATCACCGTCCCTGGAGGGATTTAAAAGCTGGGCAGATGTGGTGCTGAGGGACATGGGTCAGTGGTGGCTTTATCAGTGTTAGGTTAATGGTCCGTGATCTTAAAGGTCCCTCCAACCGAGACAATTGTATGATTCTATGATTCTTTCCAAGCACTGATTTTCCCAAGGGGACTCAGATAATCTTGAACGGCCTCTTTCTTGCAGAAGGTCACAGGACACCAGACTTCTGCCCCCTTTAATCATTTTCTCACCAAGGTATGACCCTTAGAAGGGCTGTTTTGTTACAGAATCTAACCTGTGAATGCAGCATTTGGGAGACTTTTGTCATGTTACAACTTGATTTCTGTGTCTGTGTCACTCCTTTTTGAGCTGGTGAGTGACATATTACATCTAACACCCGAAGACGTGGAGAAAGGAGCAGGTTAAACCGCGCTTTTTCACCCTGCTGTTTAACCGGGGTCAGAGGTTGAGAACTGCTGATAGGGTCACATCCCACGTCACTCCCCAGAGCAGGTAAGGGGACTTGGTGCTTTGTGCCCAAAGGCCGTTCGGCTCAGAACCTTGCTGACATCAAAGTGCTGTAAGTGAGAGCTGCAGCCTCCCTGCGGGGAGGACTTAGAATCATAGAATCATGGAATCATTCAGGTTGGAAAAGACCCCTGGGATCATCGAGTCCAACCATCAACCCCACTCTATAAAGTTTTCCCCTACACTATATCCCCCAACACCACATCTAAATGACTCTTAAACACATTCAGGGATGAAGACTCAACCACCTCCCTGGGCAGCCTGGGCAGTCTTGGAGCAACCTGGTCTGGTGGGAGGTGTCCCTGCCCAGGGCAGGGGGTGGGACTGGGTGGTCTTTAAGGTCCCTTCCAATCCAAACCATTCTGTGATTCTGTGATTCCTTTCCCAACTTCCAAGTGAGGCTTAAAGTTTGAATAGCTACGAATGAATGGGCAGAATCGTGATGTCAGAGGTGGAGGGTGGGTGCCTGAGTCATTTAATCAATGAAAACGAAGAAAGGGAACCGGTCCCCAAAGAACTCTGACCGGTGCTGGGAGTGGGGTCTCAGCGGGCAGGCAGTGAGGGGAAGCCTGGGCAGCGCCAGCATCGGTGCTGGGGATGCGGAGCAGCAGAAGGGATGAAGGGCTGGCACCGTGTGCGTGGCAGGAGGCTGAAGCTTAGCTCTCACGAGGGAAAATGAACCCCCTTTCTGTGACTGAAGCCAGGTGGGGGCTCACACAGCTCTGGCCCTCGCTCCACCTTGGCCAGAGCATTGTGGCTGGCATCATGGCCCCACGGCAGGAACCTGATGGGATCCCCCATGGCCAGCAGTTCGGATCTCCCCAGACCTGGGAGATGAACATGTTGGGAAGGGCTTGCACCTTCACCCACACCTCTGCAAACCCTCCCCAGGAATGCCCTGCGTACCCAGGGTACGGTGGCTCTGAGCCGCACAGCTGAGCAAGGAGGGAGTAGCTACAGCAGCCCCTCCATCCGCCCTCCCCAGGGACAGCCCCTTTAAGCCCACTCTGGTGTGTGACAAAGACTACAAAGGGCGCCCCTGTCACTTCCCTTCATTATCTTTATTTTAAAAAAATGTGATGTTAGACCTCTAATCAGCTGGGGAGCGTAACAGAGCTCCGTGTCTGCGCTGGAAAGGGGGAATCCATTACTCTAAAATGTGAAAGATGCTGAGTAACTGCATAAGATTTCCCTGTTTTCCTTGTGATTAGACAACACTCTAAGCTCCCTTCATTATCAGCAACCAAATATGTGCTGAGCACCTTTCCCATTTCAGAAGACACCCCTGGACTCCAAGGGGAGTTTGAGTGAAGACTGGGTGAGAATCCAGCTCGGTCCCATTCGGCCTCTCTATTTAGTTGTGCATTTTTCTTCAGCCACAAAGCAGAACAATGTTCCCCGCACAGAATAATGGGCCTTCTTTGTAGCTTTCAGCTGAAAGCTAAATTTGAACACCCATTCTGTGTAAAGCAGGGAAATGAGGTGTAAAGGGGCCCCACCCACTCGCTCCAGGATTTCTGATAAAAGACACTTTGTAAGACTCCAGCAATTTAGAAAATGCTAATTACTATCTGATTGAAATGAGCAGAGGCAGGATGAAAATGTTACTTGGGGTGAAGGTTCTCCCCTCCCTCACTCTCCAGGACGTTGCGTGGAGTTCAAGATGATGAATGACAGTAGATGAAAATAGAATAATCTTCCCTGACTGCTGGCATTGATCCTGGCGCGGTGCCTCCCCGGCCCAGCCACGCTGGCTCCTGCGCTTCAGATTCCCTCCCTACCCATGCCTAAGTGCGCAAATAGTTGTGAGCTGGCCCCATTCCTCTGCCCCATGGACCAGCGCTTGGGGTCCTCGATGGGCTAGGGTTGCTCCTGGCTGGTCCCAAGAGGCTGTATGGAGAGAAAGGAAAGCGATCAGGCAAGGTCTGCCCTGTATCCTCCCGCACGGTCATCAGCAGAACGGGGAGGGCGTAGGGCCAGTGACCCCCAAAGGCAGTCCGAGGGGTGACAGAACCTTCAGGCCCCTCTGGCTGCTCGGGGTTTAACAGCCAGGCTCTTGGCTGCGAGAGCTCAGTGTGCCAAGGTAACGGCGATGTGCGCGTGAGGGCAATGAGCGTTCGGCGCAGCAGAACAGAATGGTCTGTGTCCCTAGGAAAGCCACCTTTCTATGATTTTATTATTCTATGATCATGGAATCATAGAATGGTTAGAGTTGGAAGGGACCTTAAAGACCATCTAGTTCCCACCCTGAGAAGAGGCTGAGAGAGTTGGGGGGGTTCAGCCTGGAGAAGACAAGGCTCCGGGGAGACCTTAGAGCCCCTTCCAGTCCCAAAAGGGGCTCCATGAGAGATGGGGAGGGACTTTTCATCAGGGAGGGGAGCCATAGGAGGAGGGGGAAGGGTTTGACCCTGAAAGAGGGGAGATTGAGATGAGATGTGGGGAAGAACTTCTTTGCTGTGAGGGTGGTGAGAGCCTGGCCCAGATTGCCCAGAGAAGCTGTGGCTGCCCCATCCCTGGAGGGGTTCAAGGCCAGGCTGGACGGGGCTTGGAGCAACCTGGTCTGGTGGGAGGTGTCCCTGCCCAGGGCAGGGAGTGGGACTGGATGATCTTTAAGGTTCCTTCCAACCAGAAACATTCTATGATTCTAGTTCTTCCAGGTCTGGTCCCCTTGCGTAGGGCTGCGGTCCCAGTCCCGCTGCTGGCCCTGTGCGGTGCCTCTCTCCATCTCTCCGGTGTGGGATGTGGGGCACGTGCAGGTAGCGGGGCGTTGGGTGGGTGCATGTGTCCTTCCCTTCTTGGCTGTCAAGATGTGTTCCTGTGCAAAGCCACTGTGAGTTGGAAAAAGAAAATATTAGTTCGGAAAATATGCATCAGAATTTGCCCATAAATTTGCAATGCAAAACCACTAATGTAGGAAATCAGTGAGTGTGTATTATGCAGAAATGAACTGACTGGGCAAATCAGTTCACCCATGTCCAAGGTTTGGTGTATTTGGGAGGCCCCAAGAGTTGCTGGGTCTGGGAGCAGTGGGGCCTTACACTGCCCTGCCTCTCTCCTGTGTTGCAGGACACCCTGGAGATGTGCACCCGGGAGAACGAGTTCAAGAGCATCCTCTTTGCCCTCTGCTATTTCCACGCCGTGGTGGCAGAAAGACGCAAGTTTGGCCCCCAAGGCTGGAACCGGTCCTACCCCTTCAACACTGGAGACCTCACTATCTCTGTGAACGTGCTGTACAATTACCTGGAGGCCAGCTCAAAGGTGCGTGAGTCAAGGGTGGGCTCTTTGGTGGCTTCTAACCACAGGACTGGCTTGTGCTGGGAAGTCTCCTTAAATGCCATTTCCTCGGTATGTTTGGGTTTGTAACCTCACAGTTCCGTGTACCTTTGTGGTGAATTGGGAAGCTTCCATGCCGCTCACACCTGTAGGGGTTTGCAAATCATAGCAAATATGTGGTCTTTATTAATTGGAAATAGAGAGTGGTCTTTGCTTTAACAGAGCATAGAATAAATTTTCATTTCAGTGGGAAACTGCAGGAAATCTGTGCTGTGATCCAGTTTTCCTTGGGCAGGATTTAAGTACCTAATGTTTGTTTACTTAGAAAACTGAGATAGTGAAGTGGAAGCGCTCGCCGTGCGGATCAGGGCTTAGAGCCGTAGCCCGCGGCTCAGCGGCACGGCTGGGGGAGCTCTGGTGGCTGAACTCCTTCCTGCCCTCCTGCTTCATTCTTCAGGTCCCGTATGATGATTTACGCTACCTCTTTGGTGAGATTATGTACGGAGGTCACATTACAGATGACTGGGACAGGCGGCTCTGCAGAACCTATTTGGAAGAATTTATTAAGCCAGAAATGCTGGAGGGAGAACTCCTCCTAGCTCCAGGATTCCCCCTCCCGGGAAACATGGACTATAATGGCTATCATCAGGTAAGCTCTTTGTTTTCTGGCATTATTTATACACCTAAATGTAATGTCTTCCATAACTGCCCTATAATCTGCCTTTGGAGGCAGTGAGTAGGACTGCAGTGTTTCAACACACCTCCTGTTATTTCCCATTATGTTCTGTTTCTATAGACGTTTCAGCATTCCCTTGGATGAACCAAGTCTAATGGTAATTTGCTACTTCATCATGGGCTCATTCTGTTCATGCATGAATAGAGCAACTGTATTGGTTCTCGAGACTTGAGTGGGGCTCCCGGAAAATTGCATCCACATACTGTTTGCTAAAATGGCCCTTTCAAGCTCCTTTTATCATCAGTTTTGATGAGAAACACGGAAGGGTCTTGTTGATCTACTTACTGATCTCATCTGTTCTTCGTACACAAATGCGGTAGCAGAGAGAGGCATATTGGGCTGGTTTTGTTCATAAAACTTAACTACTGGAAGCTAAATTCCCACAAGAGATTTCAGGCTATTGATGCTGAAATGCACAGTGGATAATTGCTAGAGGAGGTCCAGGCCTGAGATATGTAGCCAAGCCAAACTTCAGCAATTGCTAAATTTTCACAGCAGGAGTGGCAGCACTTCCATAAACAACCGTAGGGCCCCGTCTGCCGTCACTTCGCCGTGTTTCACCCACAGGCAGAGTTATTGGGCTTGCTCAGAGGGGGGATAATTCCAGCGCCGTGAACTCCGTGGGCAAAGCACCCTGGACTCCGTGTCTAACCTGACCTGGATTTCTCCGCGCAGTACATCGATGAGGCCTTGCCCCCAGAGTCTCCCTACCTGTATGGCCTCCACCCCAACGCTGAGATCGGCTTCCTCACCCAGACGTCTGAGAAGCTCTTCCGCATCCTGTTGGAGATGCAGCCCCGGGACGGCAGCGTGGGCGAAGGAGGAGCGGGGACCAGGGAAGAAACGGTGAGAGAGGAAGGAGCTGTTGAGTTTTGGTACCTGGCTCATTCCTAAGTAGTCCTGTCTGGCTCAGGTTGTCTCACAACTGCTTATTATAATGTGATTATTATATTCCAATAGTATATTATTCATATTAGCTATAATATATTAATATATATTAATATTATATATTATATTGAATATATGTACATATATATTCATCTGCCTGTGCTGGATACAAAGGGAGTGTCTACAACCACAGGCCTCATATTATGCAGAACATCACCATGGTGGGATGTAGTTGGAGTAATGTCAGTACCAGGACAGTGGCTTTTAATTACCCCCTGAACTGCACTGCCTTCGTTATCATCCTGTGAAGATGTTGCAAATAAACCTCCTGTGGCCTCTGCTGTCTCTGGGCCCCTGGTCCCCATGTGACGGGCACATCGATGGGCTCCCGTGTACAGTGTGCCACCCAGAGCTCAGCCCACCTCTTACTCCTGCCACCAGGTCCCACCCAGCTCCCAGGAGCCTTGTTATTCCTTATTTCCAGCTGAACTCCGTCGCTTTGCCTTTTTGCCTAATCTCAGCCCTTCCTCTCCAAACTCACAGCTCATTAAAATCTGGGCCAAGCTTTCATAACAGTTTCTGAAACTAGCCAACACTCGCTCAGTTTTTTATTTCTGCAGTCATAAGGTCCCAGCTCTGCGTTTCAAGCTTTGCAAATTAATGAATGTCTAATAGAAAGCTCATATGAAGTCTGTGGTTTCACACATGGCTTGGTGTGGAGCTGGGGAACTTACTGCCTTTGCCTCTGGGGCTCTCAGAAGCACTAGGCATGTTCAGTTTTCAGTTTATACAGGAATTTGAGGTGAGGGGAATAATCCAGAGGTAGCAAAACCAAAGGAGGTGCTCAAAGATAGCCAATGTGACTACCTCTTCTCTCCTCCCACTCCTTTTGCTGTTGAAATACAGTTTAACTGCTTGGCCAGAGCAGCAAAACTGTCAGTGAGTGACCCAGCAGTGGCATCACAGGGCATGGCTACCCTGCCAACTCCTGGTGCCGGTCCAGAAGACTGGTCACAGGAACGCAGAAGTCCTCATGGCTTTCGTGATCTCTCTGAACAGAAGAGGTACCTGAAAGCAACCTGAATGTGGCGCTGGTGGTGCCTGGGGGGATGCTCCCACAGCTAATTTTCTTCTGGAGGTGATCTCTCTGAGCTCTAACTGGCAAGGACCAAGTATCCCTTTCACTTGGTCCTTGAAAGAGGGGGAGTTAAGAGCTGTCTCAGCTCCTCCATGTGAGGATTTCCAGCCCCTGGTTTGGCTGAGGTGGTTTTCGGGAGTTTGCAGGGAAACTGTGAGCCTGTCGTTATCCTGAGGCTCTGACAAGTCCAGTTACTCCCACAGGTTTCTGAGGCCACGTTACAGAAAATGAGCTGTAATTGTTGTGAAAAAATCAGAGCCATGGGGATTTGCAGGGGAATTTCAAATTAGAGGATATTTCTGTGCTGATTTGAAGTGCAGCTGAAGAGCTTTTCCAGCTGAGCTTTAACTGCAGCCACCTCGCTGGCTGCAATAAAAGCCTCCACATCATCAACTCTTCGTGACGTCTGACACGAGTGAGGAGGGTTTGGAAGAGCAGTGATGGGAGGAAATTGGAGGACAGAGTCCGAAATATGAATGTTGGTGGGCACGGCGGTAGAATGACCCGGGGCTGCCTCTGTCGCTGGCTGGCAGCTGTCACTGGCACCGGCACACCGGGATTTGCACATCAGATCACAGAACTGTAGCTGTGCCTCCTGAGAGCTCCCCGAGAAGCCAAAGTCTTGCTCAGGTTCCAGCACAGAAGTAAAGCAAAGCATTGTGTGAGACATTTCCATACCAAGTTGCTTAACGTAAGCCTGAGAGATACAGCTGATCCCATGAAGATCAGGGTCTTCGTGCCTCATTGTCAATCAGAAAAGTTTTTTTCTATTTTATTTTTTAGGCACTAGATACATCCTGTTGCATTGGATCTTTCCCTCTTTACTATTCAGAGATATAAAGCTCTGTTTCCAAACCAAGCTGTAATGTTGACCAGAAAATAATTGTTTCATTATGCATTTCTTCCACAGCTCTATTAGTTCAGAATGCCAAATTCAGCTTAAAATTCAATTTTATATAATCACCTCTCTCTATCAGTACACCACAGAGAAACAGCTCATAAGCTCAGTTGTCCTGAGGCTCAGCCGAGGCTGTAGCCCCATCCATCTTCTGGCGTTGAGTCTGACCTCAGGAGAAGTGAGACTACAGGCGTAGACCCAAGAAGAGCGGAGACTGCTACGTGTCAGGGTGACATTTTTAAGCCGTCATTTTGAAAGCCTCTCATCTGACATTAACTTTTGTAAGCGTTTGAATTTTAATAGGATGGGGTGAGCGCTTTGAAAGGTTCCGTGCCCGACACAGTTGACACTGATTGTTCTCAGAGACACTAAGTGGCAGACGGAGTCCTCGTCCCGTGCTCCAGCAGCTGCCAGCCCAGGAAACCCAACGGGTCACTCACCCACATCCCGCTCTCTCTTCCCTCCGGCTCCCAGGTGAAAGCGCTGCTGGAAGAGATGTTAGAGAAACTGACGGATGAGTTTAACATTGCGGAACTGATGGCAAAGGTGGAGGAGAGGACGCCGTACGCTGTGGTTGCCTTCCAGGAGTGTGAGCGCATGAACATCCTCACCAGTGAAATAAAGCGCTCTCTCAGGGAGCTGGACCTGGGGCTGAAGGTAGGAGCTCTGGACGCTTGCGACTGCGGCGTCGTAAAATCTTGATGAGTGGAAGAGGTGCTCGGGAAATGAAGGGGTCACACTCTACTCGGCACTCCTGGCTGCAAAGCCAGCTTGGCTCCATGGGGAAGGGTGCACAGGTGGGTTTCAAACGGCTCGTTGTCCTCAGGCCGTGAGCGCAGGCGGTGGGAGAGGTTACAGACACACAGAGCAGTGGCTGCTTTCTGGGAGCAGATAGCAGGTACCTCTGACCGCCCGATATTGTAGCGCAGCAGCAATGGGTCACTCAGAAATTGAGACACAGCCTATTTAAAGGTAAGCCAAAAAATCACACCTTTTCACAAAACGCCCAGGTACTGTGGGGAACTTGTAAGAACGTGTCGTTAAAGGCACCAGCTGAGCTGAAGTCAAAGGAAAGATTAGTCATGGGTAAGGACACAAAATGTCCAGAGCTGCAGGACAAAAAGCCTAAAAACTCAACAGTTTTGGAAGAGATACAACTCCCCTGGCTGGGTGTGAGGTGTTGCCGAATGGAGGAGGCTCAGGAGCTGACCTTCCCGATGGAGATACTCTCCGTGATTGCTCCACCCACAGCTGCTTCTCCACCCTGGTCAGAAACAAGGCTCTGCTCCCGGAAGGTGATGTCTGTGTCCCTCTGGGTGGTGGCTTTGGCCATTGCTTATGGAGAGCCATGAGGAGCTCTGGGGCTGGCAGGACACCCCTGGTTGGATACAAATTTCTGGGTTTAGCGGGTTGTGCAAGAGGGCTGTGCTTTGAGGCTGCATCCATGGGTAGGGGAAGTCATCTGCTGAATCTCCACCCAGGCAGTTGGTGGGACAAAACATAAAGGACTATTCACTGCCCATGACAGGATAAACCAGTGTAGATCAGACTGCACTGCAAGTGAGCCAGGACTTGCCTAGCCAGCCCCAGTGCCCTGTAGCAACACTTCACCTTGTTGTCCCCAAAGACTCTTCACCTCACCCTGGCCAAGTGCTGGACATCCCTCGGAAAGGCCTAAGCGTGGCAGAGGAACACTGCCTGGAGCCTGCAGCACAAAACTGGTGACTGGCTTCAACACTACCTTCCCTGCATTATAGACACAAAGTTGCTCCCTGGATGATTTCACTTGATGATCTTAAAGGTCTCTTCTAGCCACAACGATTCTATGACTCCGTTCTATGGTGAGAGGTAGCAATTAAGGACACCAGTCATGGGAGCATTCCCTGCTCCATCCGTTCCTGAACAACAGGCTGTCACCCCATTTTTCCAAAAAGCTCAGCTCGCAAAAATACTTTGCAAAGCATGGGAACCATCACGCTTGAAGGATGGCTTTTATGACCCCATTAGCAGAAAGAGCTGACAGGTGAGGCAGGAGGACCTGTCCTGAGACTGAAGGACGGTCCCAGCCCTCTCCTGAGGGCAACGTTCTTCAAAGGACGTATTTGCAGGGTGCACGCAGCGGTGCTGGGGTTGGCCCTGGGATTTCAGGTACTTGTGGCTCTCCAGGGACAGGACAAGGCTGCTTCCAAATCCCAGCCGTGTTGTGCTGGGAACCAGCAGCCTGGGTCCGTGCTGGCTCAGACAATTCTGCATTGCATCCGCTGGTGATGCTTATTGTCCTTATTAAAGAGAGAGAAATATCATATGCACTTTGTGATGGCCCAATATGTACAATCCATTTTAAAATAGGCTGATATTTATGTAGTCAATTATTATAAACAGATTTCCTTTATTTTCAAGCATAAGGCAGTGGAATTGAAAATTCTCTTTTCTGAGACAGGTAAATAGAAGTGATTTAATGTTTCAGTCCTGGAGCACCAAACAAGATATAATTGTAACTGGGACAATGTGTAGCAATTAGATTTAATGTGGAGAAGAATAAGCTATTCAATATTGGTAGGGGGAATGAGTGGATGCATGGGCTTAAATAAAACACAGACAAAATAAACAGCAGAAATCAGGCAATAATAGAGGGTGCCAATTTCTTCCCAAAACCCTGCCACAAATCACGGCAGGGAAGTGAGATGGTACCTGCAGCAAAAAGCACCTCTAAGAACTACATAGGTTGGTCCCACCAGCCTCGGTACCTTCAGTGTGGTTCAGAGACACCACGGGGCCGGGACTCAGGGAGGGAGAGCGGGTGAGTAGCAGTGTCTATCTGTGTTGGCATTTCTTCATCTTGTGTTTGCTGAAGAGACAAATTTGAAGATGGATGCAGTCCTGAGTAATGTCCTGTAGGCAATCCTGCCTTAGCAGGGGAGTTGGACTAGATGATCTCTAGAGGTCCCTTCCAACTCTGACAATTCTGTCATTCTGTGAAGGGTCTGAGATTAGCACCAGTGGGCAATTCTTCTGTGCCTGCAAGCAAGGGTTGCGTGTGGGTCCCTGCCGAGCTGAGTCGGAGGTTGTGCCCGACCCACACCACAGCGCATCGTCCCCCAGGGGCCCTTCCCACACCCCGGGTACCAGAGAACGGCCAGGGGATGCTGCTGGCTCTTTCTGTAGGCAGTGCTGTTGGCCTGCCATGACAGCCAGATCTCAGGCTCAGTTCAGAGGAGAAATCATTCTTTAATTGTTCCTTCTGAGAGCAGCTCCTGTGAGAGCTGTTAATGCACGTTAATCTCTGGGATTGGGGATCTTTACTGACAGCACTCAGCGGAGGAGAGTTTGCATAACAGGAGCCGCAGATCTCCGAAGAGAATAAATCAAACACGGAGGAAGCAAGTCTTATTGTTTTTAACTGACTATCTGCTAAAAGAAGGCGATTTGGAAATGTCATGCCTAATTTGAATTTTTGAATAATTCATTGTGTCTGTGTAGCGGAAAGTGATTGTTTGGTCCAAAAATAGGAGACATCCCATTAAGAGGAAGAGAAATTGCAATAGACTGGTAGCCATCAAAAATAACTGGCATGTTGCATTTCAAAGCCCTTTGTTCTGGATGACTTCGGTGAGACCAGAGCCTGGGCTGAAACACTTGCATGTTAATGTTGTACCCAGTGTGATTCTTGCAAGCAGCGTTTCTATTTTGCAACTTCAGTGAAGGATAAGCCTCCAAAATGAGGATAATAAATATTGTAAAAGGATAGAGTAAGGCCAGATTTTGTCAGGCTAGCTGGGTATTTCACTGTATCAAGTGAAAATAACCTTAACTGAGAAAACAGTTTGTGACAATGGTCTGCTCATCTTGAGGGAATATCTGCAGGCTGATTAGGGTTTCCTTCAAGGGTGTCTTTAATGAAAACTACTTGCAACATTTTGGAAAATAAAAAGTAACTGGAATCATTCCGGATGCACTTTAGTATTCAGCATCTGAAATGCAAATGTATGCATAATTGTGTTTGGACAAGTATATGAGATAGCTGCTGTGGATGCTTTGAACCCTCACAGGAGATTCCAACAAGTATGCTTGACTGCGCTGGCTTTAAAAATTGCTTTTCTTAAGCCTTCCTGAGAATTACATTTGCTAATTCACTTGTTTCCTAAAAATAAAACTAGATAGGATATATGATCATGAGGGTTATGTCTATAAATCAGTGTGACTGCTTGCACACGGTTTGCAATACTTTTACCTGCTTTAAAAGCTTCCCTGGGGTGCTAAATACTGCCCGCCGCTGTTAGAAGTCCCCGTGGTTCTCAGTGTCCTGCTGTCACCAGGGCAGTACTTTGCTCCACTGAAATTTTTTATTCCTGCATGGTCTTACCATGGCTTTAGCCAGAGACCAGCCTATCGAACAGGTCCTCTCCGGGTCTCTGTTCCCCTGGGATGGGACATGATGAGCCATGTGATGTGAATAAAGAAGGAGCCACAATGATACTTAAATACCAACCATGGCAACTGCCCCCTCATGAGGTCAAATCATTTTGACAGCCTCGTAAAGCTCATGGCCCGACCCTCTGATTAGACACGGCCGTGCTTTTCTGGTGTGTGAGCTTTAATTATGGGTCAGTAAATTGTCTTAAAGTGTGTTATCGATAAAGTGAAACAGCTCAGGTGCCTAAGAGAAAATGCATGGGGCACGCACTGCCTTTGTATTTCTTTGTCACGTCAAGGCAAATGCCAAAACGAGAAACCTTTAATTTGTGTTTGACCCTTCTGCTTGGAATTACACAGGACTTTAAAGACCTATTACCAGGTAACTCATCATTTTGAATAGAAACAATGAGATGGTTTACTGGCACAGACTTACTTGTTCCCTGCCCACATCAAATGACAGAAGTTGATGTGTATTTTGAAAGGTGGTTACGGTTATTCCTCATGTTTTAGGACTAACTGCAAATAGTCCTGCTTCCACCTTTTCATTCAGCCCTATTTGTCACTTTTAGCTTCAGGAGTGTTAAACCAAAAACCATCTTAAAACTTTTGTACACATGATTTTCTCTGTCCACCAGAAATCTGTTCTCTGTGGGGAAACCCAGCAGGTTGAGATGCTGCCTTTAAAAGTTTACTACTTTTGATGAGTCACCTTTGGAGCAGAGGTTTGATAATGCCTTGTACCAGTCCATCCTGTTGGGAGACGACAATTTCCCAGGGAGGGGATTCCTGCGTGGGAAACCACACATCTCCGGGGGGCAATGCTGGATGGGGCTCCCAGGGCTGCAGTGGCTTCCGGGCATGGGGCCAGTACAAATGTGCTCTTGGCTCTGATTGGAATCGGTGGGTGCTGGGGAGACACATCCTCTTGAAGTACAGCCCTTGCTTATGGCCAGACAAAATTAATTGTATTGTGGATGTTCATAAACATCCACATGGGGGGGTGGGGAGGGTAGGGATTGGAAGGGACCTCTGTAGATCATCCAGTGCAACGCCCCTGCCACAGAACAGGTTGCACAGGAACGTGTCCAGGCAGGTTTTGAATGTCTCCAGAGACGGAGACTCCACTACCTCTCTGGACAGCCTCTTCCAGGGCTCTGCCACCCTCACAGGAAAGAAGTTCCTCCTCATGTTGAGATGGAACTTCCTATGTTCAGGTTTGTGCCTGTTTCCTCTTGTCCTGTCTCTGGGCACCCCTGAAAAAAGCCTGGCCCCATCCTCCTGACACCCACCCTTGAAGTATTTATAGGCATTGGTCAGATCTCCCCTCAGTCTTCTCTTGTCCAGACTAACACCACCCAAGTCTCTCAGCCTTTCCTCATCAGAGAGATGTTCCAGTCTCCTCATTAACTTCGTAGCCCTTTGCTGTACCCTCTCCAGCAGTTCCCTGTCCTTCTTGAACTGGGGAGCCCAGAACTGGACACAGTGCTCCAGCTGTGGCCTCCCCAGGGCAGAGCAGAGTGGGAGGATGACCTCCCTCCACCTGCTGGCCACGGTCTTCCTGATGCACCCCAGGATGCCATTGGCCTTCTTGGCCATAAGGGCTCATTGCTGGCTCATGGTCATCCTGTTGTCCACCAGGATTCCCAGGTCTTTTTCCTCAGAGCTGCTCTCCAGCAGGTCACCCCCAACCGGTACTGGTGCAGGGGGTTATTCCTCCTGAGGTGCAGCACCCTACACTTGCCCTTGTTGAATTTCATCAGGTTTCTCTCCGCCCACTCGTTAGTGCCAGATGCAGCATGGGCCATCACTAAGGGCACTCGTCACTGCTCTCCCATGGTCAGGTTGGGTGTCTAGTTGTAATCCTAGAGTCCTGTAGCCTGTCAGTGTCACCTGCGGATCAGAGCTCTGTAGGACACAGTCACCATAGGAATAAACGGCAAAGACTTCTAACTGCTGGGCTCTGACAAGCATTGCTAAATGCCTGTTGGGGTTGCTTTAAGCAGATTTCAACTTTTGCTAAAGCTTCATAGATTGTTGTGGCCCCAGTAAAGGGCACCTCTGCTGACCTCATGGCTGGAGGCACTGACGTCCTGTGAAAGAACAGTTGGAATTTTTTAATGTGAATAGACTGACCCAATTCCCTCGCCCTCATTCTCAGCAACGGCTCAAGTGATTTCAGTTAATCTTTCCAAAAACACTCACCCTGAGGCAAAGAGAAATTCTAAGTCAGATAAATTTTGGCAAAATGATAAGGGGACAAATGTAAGTGTTTATAATGAAAACCAGTCATCAACATTAACTAGAAGTCTTCAAACTGCTGTGCTGTGTTGTACCCCTCTAGCTCAGCAAGGATTTAAGCTGTGACGGGCGTTACTGCCTGCAGCGGATGAGCCTGCACTTGCAAGTTTTGATTTATGCAGAGTGCTTGGCCTGAGTCTCACAGAACCACAGATGAGTTGTCCTGGAGATGGTCTAGTCCAACCCCATGATCAAAGCAGGGCCAGGCAGAGCAGGTTGCCCAGGACCACGACCTGCCTGGTTTTGAACATTTCCAAGGATGGAGACTCCAGAGCCTGGTAGTTCCAGTGCTCAACCACTCTCACAGTAAAACGATTTGGACTTGTGTGTCAATGGAATGTACTGTATTTTAAGTTATTCCTGTTGCCTCGTGTCCTGTCACTGGACACCACTAAGAAGAGTCTGGGTCCATCTTCTTTACTTCCTACCATCAGATATTTATGGATATTGAAAAAAATCCTCCCCGAGTCATCTTTTCTAGAGGCTGAACAATCCCAGCACTGGGATGTGGCCTCGCCAGTGCTGAGCAGAATGTGGCCATTAACTGCTGTTGATGCTCCCAGTGCAGTCCAGGATGCTGGTGGCCACCTTTGCTGCAGGGGCACATTCCCAACTCATGATCAGCCAGGACTTCCAGGCCCTTTCCTGCAACTGCTTTCCAGGCAGTTGGTCCCCAGTGTGTACCGGTGCATGGGGTTTTTCCTCCTCAGGTGTAAGACTCAGCATTTCCCTCTGTTGAACTTCATGAGGTTCCTCTCAGCTCAGTTCTCCAGCCTGTCCATGTCCCTCCCAATGGCAGCGCACCCATCTTTGAGTATCATTGGTGGCCCCGTGGAAGAGTGTAAGGGGGTAATAGTCTGAAAGCTTGGACAAACCTCAACAGTGTCCTGGATGCAAGCCCCCAGCATGCAATGTCCCCAGACATCAGCCCAGGTGGGGGCTTCTGTCCTCTGCAGCAGGGAGTCAGCTACTACTGTCACTGATCTCTCCTGTGCTGCTGCACAGCTCGGGCTCCATCGCCGTGGATGCTCTGATGGACAGAGTTCCCAAGCCCTTGTCTCCTACCTGGACACTGAACCTATTCTGTAGCTGAAGATCTGCAGGGGGAATGGAAGCCTTGGTCCCATTGCTGGTGGTCGCAAGCATCCAACCTTCGCTATTGTGGAAGTCTTTCCATACTTTCCCAAGGAGACAGGCACAGACTCTGCCTGCCTTTTATACTGTTGGGAGCTGAGGCTCCTCTTGTATCTGCAGGGTCTCAGAGAAGATCCAGTTGGTCTTTTCATCATCTCTGAAGCTACACAGTTTGCTGGCCTCCTCCTGTAGATCCTTTAGATGGTGGCACAGGTCCTTCACCAGTGCATATCTCCTACAGGCAGGTAGACAGTCTCCAGCCCTGGGATCAGTGAGAGACTACAGGCACTGCCCAGACATGAGCTGCAGCCTCCATCAGCAGTTTGGTCCGAGATGAGGGCTCTACTTTGCCAGGGACAGTTTCTCCAGATGGTGGCAGGGAGAATGTCCCATGGCATGTCACCACCATTGCTAAGGAAGTGGCCACTGCCCCTGGCAGAGCTGTGAGCCCCATCTGTGTGCCTTCTCTTAGCCATTAAGATACCATCCATTTAATCTTGCTTATATTTAATGTAATTTCAGCTGGATACAGGAGGAATTTTCTTAATTTTAGATGTGGCAGACGCTGGGGATCCTCTGCAGGTCAAGAGGGATGTTATTGCTGTCCAAAAGCCCTTTTGGGCCACGCAGTGATGTTCCAGCTCTTCTCCTGCCTGGGTGAAATTGATACGGGTTTCCCAAAGCTTTAAAAATAATTAATTACTGGATGAAGGAAAAGCCAAACCTCTCTACATATCTCACTTGGCTGAATCATATCTTAATTTGTTGTGTGTTTCCCTGCTGTGAAAGAAACTGTGATTACATTTGCAGGCATAATGTGAAGTCAAAAAAGACTTGCACTGCAAAGTAATAAAGGAGGAGGGGAGTGAGGGGAAGGGAGGGGAGGAGGGGGATAGGATTTGACATAACAAATATTTGGACATTTTTGGAGTAGACCGTCAAAGACTCCAGTGTCCTGCCCTGGAATTCAAGTGAGAACAGCTTTGTCACCTCAAAAAATCTACCCTATGAAGATCAGTGAGAGAAAAGAGAAGCCACGCTGAGATGAATGAGGGACACTCATGCTCGCTGTCACTCTCTTTCACATCTTTTCCTCCAAGCAGTATTTTTACAGTAGGGGAGATGAGGATGGAGGAATATGCAACAGAAAGTGTTCATGAAAATCCACAAATCATGAAGAAATCCCCAGTGTGTGACTCTTGTGGCTGTGTAGGGTGTCATGCTCTTCCACGCTTCCTAGCACGGCCTCTGCTTTCAAGCGGGCTTTGTGCAGGTGAAACAGTCATCACTGCTAATTATTGCCCTTTCTCACTCAGGGAGAACTGACCATGACAAGTGACATGGAGAACCTGCAAAATGCCCTCTTCTTGGACATGGTGCCTGAGTCCTGGATAAGGAGGGCTTACCCTTCCACAGCCAGCCTGGGCACGTGGTTTGCCGACCTCCTCGCTCGCATCAAGGAACTGGAGGCCTGGACAGGAGACTTTTCCTTACCCTCGGCAGTGTGGCTTGCTGGGTTCTTCAATCCCCAGTCTTTCCTGACAGCCATCATGCAGTCCACAGCCCGAAAGAACGAGTGGCCTTTGGACAAGATGACCTTGCAGTGCGATGTGACGAAAAAGACCAGGGAAGATTTCGCCAGTCCTCCTCGGGAAGGGGCGTACGTCCATGGTTTGTTCCTGGAGGGTGCGCGCTGGGATGCACAGGTGAGCTCCCCGAGGCTCTCCTCTTGAGAGAGCAGCCATGGGGGTTATGCCCTTATTGCTTGGTACTGTACTCTGGGGAGCTTCTCAGATGGGTGCTCATCTGAAATAGTCATTAGAGGTGTCTCTTCAGGAGTGGGGAAGATGGGCCCCTCCTCTGCAGCCTAGAATGGGTGTCCAAGGTGGGCAGATGAATCGCCCCTTGGAGCTGTGTTTCATGGCTTCTTTTTCAAGGAAGTTCAGGGTGGCCAAATTGGAGTGATACATCTAGTTTTTACAAGGAGACTCTCAGCCTTGGTGTACATTGACTGGGCTGTGGTTGGGTACTCATGGTGTTTCTACAGGCAGAAAACATGGGGTCCCCTCAGGGCTGTGTTGTCCCTGCACCTTCGCATGGCTGCGATTTCATTGCTGCCTCCAGAAGGGACATGGCAGATGTCCTTACTCTGCCACCTCTTTAGCAGCAGTGAGAAAGGAGAGGACTCCTACATGTCCGCAGAGCTGAATGGGTGGGATGTACCACATGCAGACCACTGACCTTCCGCTGTTGGGTGCCACAGCATGTTCTTTGTATAGACAGAGCTTGTGGCCAAAAATCAATCGCAACCTTCAGCCACCCCTTTAGGGTGGAAAATAATACCGAGGGCTGATCAAAGTGGGTCACCCAGGACTCACTTATCTGTGTCAAGTTTACCCCCCGCAGGAAGAGACTTCTATTTCAGAGGCAGCTCTTCAGAGTCTTAACCTCGAAGATCCTCCTTGATCTGTCGTGGGCCTTGGTGGTAGGATGCTGAGGAGAGGGGCCATGCCTGTTAGACACCGTATCCCAACCTGACCTCGCAATCGATGCAGATCTAATACTCTCCACTTACGTTTCTGCTCCCTCTCTGAAATAGTTTTCCACGAAGGGTAGGGAATTAGGCAAAGCTTTGAACTCATTGACACTGCATCCAGTGCATTTTATCACAAATCCTTGGGAAGGTCAAGGCTCCACTTTCTCTCTGGAAGTGGGTTGCCGTGCACATTGGGTCTGGAAAGCCACAGGCAGTCAGGAACATTGGCAAAGGCTCTGTCAGAAGGTTGCAGTAAAGATCTCAGGTGGGTGTAAGGTCAGGTCTCCTGCCTCACTGGTTTTGGCTCTGCTAATAGCAGAAGTCACAGCAGGAGAACAGAGACCAGCCCAGTCCATTTCCCAAGCCCTGGTCCTACAGCCTGTTCCCATCTCCAAGGTTTTGGTGTGGCTGCCATACAGAACCCCTCACAGCTCTTGGAGATCACAGCCCCTTACCACCGAGAGCACTGGATCTCAGTTGCCTTCAAAACCGGACGTTTTAAGCTGATACAAATAACCTGGCCACAGCAGTGCGAGAAAGTTTAAAAAAAATCCTGATCTTGGATATCAAATACTCCCTTAGAAATAGATTCCAGAGGCTGCTGTTGTGTCTTCCTTTCCCATCATTCCCACCAAATATAATGGTCAAAATGGCTGAGTTCTGTGTAAGTTTTACCCATCCCAAAGCGATAGTGGAGGTGAAGAGTGAGTTTTTTGTGGTGCAAAGCCAGAAATCTTTTGGGAAGCAGGTGGCTTCTCCCCTCAGCCTCCCTCTGATAACTCCTGTGGGTGACTGCACTCAGCAATGAGGTTTGTCTTCAGAAACCATCCAGACTTTAGTAGATGGTGTTTTTCTGTTTCATTTTCTTTGTGATTGAAAGATACTGAGCAATTATGTTTACAGAACCATTCATAATCTCTGGGTATCATGCTTCAATTTATTTCAGAAAGGAAAAGAATATTTTCATATCTTGCTGCTCAGACTGAAATATCATTTCCATCTAGTGGAACTATTCATTTTACCTGTAAGCCAGGGAGCACCACTATATATTAATGGACGCAGCAATTTTTAAAACAGGTGCCTGGTTCTTTTGGGTTATATACTCCTTCCAAATTAATCCTCTGATAAGAATGGCAGCTCATGTTTAGAAGAACTCCTCTGGGGAACACCTTCACTTTTAAAAGACTATTTCACATTTAGATTGTGCCTCCAAAAAAGGAAAAAGTCCCTCTATGTTCTGCTACTCCCATTTTTCTATTTATTTAAACATTTATGTATGCCCTTGGGTGTCTTAAATTTATAGAACATTCCTTACAAAACAGCAGGCAGCTATTAGATGAAATGAAACCAAGCATGTTATTTTGGGTCCAAATGATCTGTTGCTGTAGGACTTAAAGTCGCTGGGACTCAGTGAGAGATAGTTTGTCCCGTGACTCCGTGAGACGTTGTATCTCAAGCCATGGAGGCTGCTGGCTGGTTCCTGGCTTTCTCGCTCCCAGCAATGGAGAGTTTGATGCCAAAGGTGTGCCTGGCTGCTCACACGGGCACTGGAGTGGGCTGGGACAGGGGAGAGGTGGGTGCACCACAGGAACCTTAGCCAGATGTAGATGACACACCAGCTTGTCCTTGGAAGAGACACACAGTGCCCAGCATGCTGAGTGGTGGCTGAACACCGAGAGTATCGTGTCTCCTTCGAGCCACGCCAGCTATGATGTGGACTCTTTAAAGCTAGTCCTGTGTAAAGCACGAGTCTTAGACCAGCAGAGAGGCTGAGAAGTGCAGCTGTGTGGCAAGGAGCAGTCACATTTATTTGATGGTTCAGGTAGCTCGGTATCTTTGGGGACACTTACACACCACCCGCTTTTATCTGAGATGTTCCCAGCAGCAGATGCAGATGAGAACATCAGTGTGTTACCCAGCCCGGCACAGCCCGTTCTGGTGCTACAGCTCCAAACATCACAGCTTGCCATGTTCTTCTGCAGAGGCACCAGGTACATCAAATCTCATGCATCAGAGATTGAAATTTTTCCTGGAGGGGTGAGCTGAGACATCATGTGAAGCCTTTTCCTGCAGATGTCAACCATCAGTAATGCCCACATACTTATGAGCTACAAGAGCCAGAGTAGGATGTGGCTCGAGAGAGGGCTCCAGTGATGAACTTACAATGCAGCCATGGAGGGGAGACTTGCAAATTGTGCTGTGCACAGCCGGTCTCTTATTCATGGTTGTTTTGAAAAATTAATAACTTGGCAAACCCTTTTCCATCTGTATCTCAACTCTTAAACTACTCAGTGGGAAAAATTCCTCTCTCATTTGGCTTTACCGGACAGCACATCATTAGGTCTTCTTCACTGTGTGCTCCATGGATGGCTCTTTTTCTCCTTCCCCACGTCCCGTTGAAGCCACTAACCCCAGCCATCTCTGGACCACCTTGGAAACATGGTCCCTGCTGGCTACACCAATGGTCACATCACCAGCCCCCTTCCCTGCAAACAGAGGCAACTCTATTGTGAGACAACTAAGCTATGCTGAAGGTCTTTAAGCCAACTGCCCCTGGATTAGCCGTGGTGCAGGTGTGCCAGTGCTGTAACACCTCCAAAGGCAGTGGGTGGGAGGGGATGCTCCTTTACTGCCTGTGTATTTGGGCCCGTCGATTACCGTCCCCGGCTTGTGAGAGCTGCTTCGTGTCTTCTCACCCATCGATACGTGGCAGCGAAATATGCCCAGTCTTCAGATTGCCTGTTGAGAAGGCAGAACAAGTAGAAGTGAAGACTTCTTCAGTATTTGAGGCCGAGCTCTCTGAGCACAGAGCTGTGGCTTTTTACCAGGTGCGCTGTGCAAGTCGTTAGTGAAAATTGCTTTCGGAGTAGAATTAATCTCTGATGATGGGAGCGATAAAAAATGCAAATCAGCCCAGACATAACACAATGATATGTTCCATAGAGATGATACCTCAGGAAGATTTCAACTCTTGTTAACCCAGAAATAGGTAGAATATGTCTTGACAATTTGATTGGAAGAATTGTCAGCAGTAAAAAAAGAGATCTGGTCAAAATCCAGCCTCAGAAATGAAAGATATGGATTTAAAAGGGCTGCATAATAATGCTTGATAAATAGCTCCTTTGCAAGGTATTACCAGAATTATTTAATGGTTTTTTCAGGACATTGGAAATATAAAATCCTAAATCACAGTTGGATTTATCACAGCTCAGTGTAACAGATGGCATTACTACAATTAAACTGAGGTGTGTCACAGGAGGGATTATTTTTCTTCACTCATTTGCAGAACTAAATAAACTACTAGAGAGGCTGAATCTCATCCTGCAAGTCTGATCTAAGAGCATTTGAAATAATGATGATATGTGAAGCCAAGCTGCAGTGAGAGGCAGTTTCTTTAGCACTGAGAAGTTTTTATTTCCATTTCTGTATTTGTTTTCATGTGGCCTCTCTAGCTTCCATTAAGCAATCTTGCTGTCTTTCCTGGAAACTGATTGATGTGTCGGGCATCTTACTGTCAGAAAGAGAAAGAGAAGTTGCCAGCGAGACCCCAGTTAGAGAAACGAGGTGCTGGTTTCCTGCTTTGACAGCGTTCATCCTTCTCCGGGGTCAGACAACCTGCTGAGAGTGAGCACTGCTTTGAAGAGGAGAATGTGGACTTGTTATTTAATTATAATAATCCCTCAGGAAGAGTCTGAGGTCACACCTGGCTGGTGTGAGCACCCATGGGAGTGGAAACGAGCCTGTGGTGCCTTTTGGGGCTACACAAAGTGTTGCATAGACAAGAATATTCCAGGTCATGCTCAAATTGTGGTGGTGTGGTTGAAGACTTACTTGGTGCCTTTTAGACTCTTCCCAAGTGATTGTTGTTCTGTGTCCAGAGCCCTCTTCAGGTGTCCACAGTTGGTCCTGGCACAAGAAAACTGCCCACATGGTGGTTCTGCTCTGGCAAAACCTTGGCTTAGAGCAGCACAAGGATGATGTGGCTGGACATAGCCAGAACATCGTTCTCCTCCAAAGTCCAGCTCAGGTGTGTGGGGGTCTGGGCATCTGGTGAGAGCAGGCATCTCTACGCACCCCTTGAAATAATCTGCACTGGATGGAGGCTTCTGATGAGAGAGGATAGTGTTTGATACAGACCCTCACCTCAAATAGACTCATCCACCCCATTGATCTCAGGAAAATGCTTCACTTGCCCAATGAGTCCGGCCTGTATGAACATTACGGAGGACCGTGCGTGTTGGGGTACAGCTGAGGGATATCTCAGAAACCTCACTAACACTTTGTCTTCTTTCCTTTGCAGACCGGGGTAATCACAGATGCCAGGCTCAAGGAGCTGACCCCGGCCATGCCCGTCATTTTCATCAAAGCCATTCCCGCCGACAAGCAAGATACCCGTAGTATGTACCCATGTCCTGTCTACAAAACACGCCAAAGGGGGCCAACTTACGTGTGGACATTTAACCTTAAAACTCGAGAAAATCCTTCCAAGTGGGTGCTTGCTGGTGTGGCGTTGCTGCTGCAGACTTAGGCTCACCAGCAGAGCACCTCATTTGCAAACCCCTAATGATATCTTTCTTAGACAATTAAGAAAATATTATCCAGAGAGTGAAGCCAAGCTCCATCTCTCTGAGTACTGGACACTTTCAGTAGACAGAGCCTGAAAGGAGGTGACAGGAGCAGAGGGACACATGGACCAGATTTTTGGCTGCTGCAAATCAATGTCCTGTAATTCCTACACCGTAATGCTGGAAGATCCCAACCCACGGCCGGATCTTCCACACCCAGAGAGTGCTGAGCTCAAATCTGAATTTAATGTTTATTTCTCTTTTGTGATTCAAAGCAGTTTTAAAGTCAGTGGCCTTCTCCAATATCCTTAGATCAGTGACCTGTGAAATTCTTTAGACCTAGTTCTTTTCTATACCTGAGTGTTTCTTTGTCCTATGTGTAATGTCGACAGTTGGAGGATCAGCAGGTGTTGTGTATATGAACTGTTTCTTGCTAATATTCCTGTAAATTTTATAAACAGTAAAAATAGTTTTAATATCCAGTGTGCTTAATATAATCAGTAAAAGTACAGCACAGGGCTTATTTAAGAAGACTATTTCATAATGATGGAAATTTACCAATAAAAATCATTATTCCTCGACTAGTCTCTGAAAATTGCCTGGAGTCCTGTATCGATGTTTACTCCCTGTAGGGAACGTGGTGAGGTGGGACAGACGCAGCCACTGGGGGAGTTGCACTTATCCTTACGAATGCAGTGGGTGGGAACTGCCGTTCTGAGCCCCACTGGACCAAAGGGATATTCCATACGGTATGATGTCGGGCTCAGAAATAAAAGCTGGAGGAAGAAGAAGGAAGGGCAGCACATTCGGAGTGATGGCGTTTGTCTTCCCAAGTCACTGTCACACTGATGGAGCCCAGCTTTGCTGGGGATGGCTGAACCTGCCTGCGATGGGGACCATGGATTGAAGTCCTTCTTTTACTTTGCTTGTGTGCACAGCTTTTTCTCTACCTGTTGGACTGTCTTTATCTCGACCCACCAGTTCTAGCACTTTTACCCTTCAAACTCCATCTCTCGTCCCACTGGGAGGGGGGGAGCAAGTGGAGGTGTGGTGCTTGGCTGCCGACCAGGGTTAGACCACCACAGCTTCTGTGGGCAGTGTTTGGTTTCTCAGCCTCGTATCAAACTGAACAGCTTTATGGCTGGCCTCTGATGGGGATGTGGTCAACTGTCTGCTAGGCCAGCTTTCCACAGTCCATTGTCCTCCTACCCAGAGTAATGCAGGAGGGTAAAGTCCCCAGGCTTTGCAGGAGTTCCACAGTAACTTGGGTCTGTTCTTTGGGCTGCTCCTTGGTCTGAGGAACACAACAGCTGTCTTCCCGCAGGGATGAGGAGATGCAAAATCCTTGTCTTTGCAGTCCTGGAGAACAATGACCTTCTGGACCAAGGTAAAGTGGGAAAACTTTCTGGTAAGAACTTTGTTTAATTGCCAGGCAGTGTCTCCAAGGCACAGCCCCCAAAAATTCATGAAGAAGAAGCTAGTTATGGCTTAGCAAAAAACATCTACAAACATCTAATGCAAGGGAGAGAGGCGTTTTAAGCTTCCTATCTTAAAATGTCTCAACCCATAAATGAGGAAACAGATTCTGTAGATTACCTCACATAATGAGTATCTGGCTAGAAGAGGTCTGTTAGCTAGGGCAAGCTGTGCCATTAAATTAAATTCCTGCCAATTTAAATGAGAACCTGCCAATTAGGTGCATGATGTAAACTCGTCACTTCTCACAGCTTTGCAAAGTTGGGTGCATGAAATTCTCTATGTATTTCATCAGGCAGCAGACGTAGTTGCATAAACAGAGCACTGCTGAATTAAACACATAAAGGATGTGTTTAGGACCAGAATGTGCAGTAAGTGCATTGTGCTGCAGAGAACATTCCTGGATTAGTCCTTCTTTGGTGTTTCTTCAATGCTTCTTTTGCCACAAGCTTTTCAGAACTCTTTACGTGGGATTTCCTGCTGTTTCTGTCCTAAACTTCATACTTCTTCACTTTTAAGACCCATCTTCCTTTTTCCAATGTACTGGGGCCTCTCTCTGCTCAGCGTTGCTCTCCAACGTGCCCCCATACCTACAGAAGAGGACAAATTCAGTAATTCCCCAGGTGCTGCTTGCTCTTTCCAGAGCAACAGCCAGGGCTGTTCTCTTGCCAGCTGAAGAAGAATGGGATGTTGACAACAAAATGGATCCGATTGTTTTATTATATGTATCTTCCTGCATAATTCACCAGTTGGGCAGGCAGGGTAGTGGGGAGATATTTATAGATACTAGAAATGTCACCAGGGTGCCCATTCTTCATCCTTTGAAAATCATCACAGGAAAGAGTTGGCTGCAAAACGCTACAAGAGGAGAGTGAATAATTTGATGCTTTAGGGGAAGAAAAAATCTGACAGGCGTGAGATTTTCCAGCCATATCTGCCTAAACCAGGCAATTAAATACAGCTGGCCCAGCTATTCATTAGGAGGGATATATTAGTCAAAGGTGAGTATTTTTCTGTTGGGAGAGTTCTGGGAGATAGCTGCCCGCTTGGCATGTCCAGCGCGCGCCTTCTGTCCCACTCTTTTTTTGAGTGGAAGGTTCTGAGCAGTGAAGAACCCCATCCCCAAAGCCAGCACAGCCCCGTGCCGAGACTCCAGGGCTGGTGGAGCCACAGCACTTTGGACAATATTCAAGGCAGAACTGAGGTTGGTCTGGAGCAGGGCCAGCAGCTGGGGCAGTCAGACAGTTTAGGGCATTTTGGCAGGAGGGGCCCGTGTGGTTGCCCATTTCCCGAAAAGCTGGAGACCTGTGAAGTGATTTTCCATCACTGGAGTAAGTCTCACGAGACCAGTCTCCAGGCCCAGCCCTGAGGCTGCTCTCCTTCCCTACAGCACCTTCAGGCCGAAACCCTCTCCTCCATCCCGCCTTCAACACTCACTTCATTTGATCTCATCAATGCATATAAATATCTACAGGGCGCGTGGCAAGAGGATGGGGCCAGACTCTTCTCAGTGGGTTACAGGACAAGGGACAATGGGCACAAACTGGAAAACAGGAAATTCCATCTCAACACAAGGAAAAACTTCTTCACTTTGAGGGTGGCAGAGCCCTGGAACAGGCTGCCCAGGGAGGTGGTGGAATCTCCTTCTCTGGAGACATTCAAAACCCACCTGGACACGTTCCTGTCCAACCTGCTCTGGGTGACCCTGCTCTGGCAGGGGGTTGGACTGGATGATCTCCAGAGGTTCCTCCAACCCCTGCCAGTCTGTGATTCTGTGTGATTCTCTGATTCCCCAAGCCTGCAGCAACCCCAACCCTTCCTTCTCTGCAAAACCCAACACTGCCCACAAATTGAGTAAAAACAAAGAGTTTTAAAAAGCAGGTAAATGTTTCTGAACCAAAGAAATGCCTCTTGCAAACGGAGTTTTGGTCCTGAAGGTGGAGGACCCCTGTGACCATCAGTTCTCTGGTGTTCACACACCACCCTCCAACTACAGAATCACTGCTGGGAGGATATAGGATTTAGCTGGAGGCTGGGGAAAGCAAGAACTTGGGGTTCCGTATGCAAAAAGTGGCCACAAATTTTCAGAGTGACTTTTCTTTCAGACCCAGGTGATCTCTCACATTTTATCACTCCCCACCAGCCAGACTGTGTTTGCTGTTGCTCATGTCCTCCCTGAGCATCCACATAAAAAAATGAGGGTGAGCCCCTCATAAACATCTGGGAAAAAGGCCCTCTGGCCTTTGACAAAGGGCTGGGTGCCAGCAGAAACCATGCAGTGAGCCAGCCATGGTGGGGTTGAGGGCCATGGTGGGGTTGAGGACCTAGGTCATTCATCCTCCAATTCACCTGCCAGCGATTTTGCTGGGGCCTGGCAGTTTCTCACGCTTCTGGCTGAAGAAATCTTCGTGTCTTTGTAGGACTTGCAGCAGGTCAGAGCCTGGAGGAATAGCATTTTGCTTGGGCTTGGCCCTGGCATCCTGCAGGGCAAAGCCAGGTGAACGCCCTCCGTGTCTCCTGCAGTCTGGGACAGTCGACGTGTGTGCAAGGCTGCACAGAGCAGGGATCTTGCAGATGCAGAGGAGTTACTGCTAAAAAACCTTACGTGTCCGGGGAAATCACATCACAATTTCTGCCAAGGAAAAATAAGATTAAAAAATAGTCCTTTTTATTTGCATCGTCCCAGCCTTGCCCCTTTTACATCAGCAGGAAGCTTTGGATGCAGAGTCATTCCTTGGGTCACTCCTTGGCTTGCTCACCAGTGGGAATCTCAGCGTGACATTCCTGTGCCCTGACTTGAGGCGCTGGAAAGGAAAGTGCCACCATGTGAGCTGGAATCTGGGCATACTTTATGGCCAGCAGAAAGAAACGGACTCAAGTAGTGAGTGACCCACCCGACCCATCTCAGTGATCTGACGGTGAGATGAGGATCTGCCCAAGTGCCCTGGGTCTCTTTGCCCATTGCACATGGAGCCCCGGAGCCACCGGTCACACTGGGATGAGGAGCTTTCTTACATTTGGGGTCAAGCCTGTGTGTCCTTCCCTTTTTCCCTCTCCCAGGAGCTCAACCTCATCCTGCGCCCTGTGACTGCACACACAAGGCCAGGCAGGGGATGCCCGGGGGGTGCCCTGACTAACTCTCTATCTTCACAGCACCCCGTGGGGCTGCTTTGGCCCGGCTCCTCAAAAGGTCTCTGCTCAATTAGTTAACTCCAGACTGGTGACATTTTCCGAAGGGATGAAAGTAAAAGAAGGAAAATTGTGCTATTGAACACTTAATATCAGCTAAAATTGAATGAACTCTCCCAGGATAGAGAAATGGCTTTTCCACAGCCTGGGAGTGTTGTACCTGCTGCAAATTATAATTGGCAGAAGAGCGCATTTCAAAGTAAAGTCTTCACAAATGCTTTGTAGTGATGTCCCATGTTTGGGGGTTAACCAGCTCCATTCTCCTGCAACTGTTTCTCAGAGCAAAGGACAATGCAGACTGGCCACATAAAAGCAGAGCCTGGTTGGAAGTCGGTAGATTGGTTCCGCTGGGGCAAATTTATTGCAATTATTATCAGGGACTGGCAATGCCCAGTGATGCAAATTCTGCATGTATCACTGCTCAATTATTTACAGAACAAAACTAGCTGCAACCTATCAGCTAGATGCATTCATTTTATTAAGTAGCATTAATACATTTAATTAGTAATGGCTTATTAGATTCATGTCTGTTATTATGCATTGTTTTTAAATGACTGTAATTGCCCAAACTAATTGACAAATATATTTACCTTGTTAATGGTTGTGAACCTCATTTAGAAAGCTTTTAGACTGTAGAATGCGTTCATGGAGTTATAACCAACCCTTCTGATTTGCGTACCGGTGTGCCTGTTAGTGCAGAAGGATTGTTTGAGGCCATAAATATATTGTCTAAAGGTTTTGAAGCCTACTTTCCTGGGTGCAAACTTTATGGTTCACTTTTAGGACACTTTCACAGCATTCAATTTGATTAGTGCCAAAAACCATGAGTGCCGAGCCGGCGTTCAGTATCTTGGATCAACGTTTCCAAGAGTTTCCAAGGAGCTGGGATAGAGGGTTGTGAACTCAGGTGTCTGCAACCCTCCAGCTTCTGGGAAGGACTATTTCAGGTGCCCATGTCCACAGTGAAAGTTTTCTTCAAGTCAGCAAATAGGCCCCACAGCCCTGGAGACCCTGGCATTGAGGGTATTCACATGGGAATCTGTCTTGAGACTTTCCATGGGATTGGAATAAGAATTTGAGCGCTGATCTCAGATATCTGGGTCTCCCCACCAGGCTGTGAGGCAGTCAGGAGAGGAGGATGCTTGTGAGGACTTGTCTCTAGTGGGAACACCTCAAGCAATTGCCTGTTCCCAGGTGCACACTCTCCAGTGTGGCACTCCTCCACTCAGTGGAACAGCATCAGCAAGGCTCTTAGTCCCATTTTTCATAAAAAAAGTTGGAAAGGTCTTGGGATAATCCAAATATAGAATGGGAATAAATTCCAAGGTTCTTTCTGACTCACTCCTCACGGGTGCAGAAGCTGCAGGAATTTCTTGTTGGCTCAGAGACCTTATCTGGTTGTGGGCAAGCACTGGGGAGGGCTGGGGGCTGCAGGGACTCAGAGCAGCAGAACAGTGAAGCACCCTCTTTGCCTTCCAGCACAGGGCACGGGCAAGGGTGATGGGCCAAACCCTAGAGCTTCCAACACCACTTGCCCTGGGAAGAACCCAATCCATTATTGTTGCTGATTCCTCACTCTTTTTGCCCACCATGAGTTTCAATTTCTTAACTGAGTGGTCCTAAGCCCCTCTGGGATTTGCACCCACCCTTGTTGGTGGTGCCATACCCCTACGGTCAGATCTGGACCTCAGCAAACGTGCATTAAACCACTGGCCCATTGATCTACTGCCAACAAGAGCTGCATGTTCCTTTGGGGAGTTGTGGTTCTCCTTTGCACCTCAAATATCAGAGAATATCAGAGTCACTCACTCCAGCTGCCTGCATAACTTGCTGTGCTGGCATGAGATGCTCTGCTGAACAGGGTGCTTGCACCCACCATCGAGAGCTGGACAAGCAGTGGGATGTCATGGGCTACTGTGGGGCACCCAGGATTTCTGCTGAAGACAAACCCGAGCCGCATGATGCATCGTCCGCTCTGCTTAACCAAGATTTTACTGCAGAGTCATCAAAACACCTGGTACGTGTGGGACTGCACAAACGGGGAAACTGTTGAAGTGCAATAAGAGTTTTGATAGCTGCAGCCTGGCAGATCTGTTGGCTGGATGTGTCCCTTCGGTTTGTCAGCACAGAGACAGGATAAATCTGAACAAAAGGATCTTTGGAAATCCTGCCCCACTCCCCATCTGCCACAGCTGCTTTTTATGGAACTGGATTGTTATGACATTGCCTACACTTTGACTGTGCGCTGTCTACTTAACAAGTGTTTCAATTAACTACTGTAATGCTATTATTGGGAAGAAGCAGCAGATAGATGGGAGCAAAATGATGAGGTAATGAGAAATAAATTGCAATCTGAGGTGTCGTGCTGAACACAGAGTGGTAACCTCGCTTCGGAAAGTTATTCGGTACTGGATGGAGGTGGTGGCTGCCTGTGAGCGATGGGAGGTCTGCTCAGACTGGGGCTGGGAGAAGATGCTGGTGCTAAACATGGGGAGATGCCCCCACCCAAGGAAGCTGGTACAACTGGGGTAATTACTCTCCTAGTTGGAATATTTCCCTGGGAAGCTGGGATGATCTGAGCTGAGGTTCCTGAGGGTACACAGGAGCGGTTCCTTCTTGTGCAGATCTGGACATTCCTGTTCTCACACCAGTCTCCTGGGATGGAGACCCCATCTGTCACGTCTGGGAGTCAGGTCCCACAGTGTCTTGCAGGCTCCACCAGCCCCTCCAAGTAGGCAGCACAGAATATGAGAAGGCAGAGTTGGACTTGATGTATCTTGGCAGGTCCATTCCTGCCTGCCCTCTCTGCCTCCATCTCCAAGGGCTGACCCAACTTGTGGGCAGCACCAGGTCCAGGCCTGTGCTCACGAAGCCTCGGTGGCTGGCAAGGCTCTTCCCAGGCCCAAATTTGAAAGACAACATGGTGGAAGACTCTCAGAGCTGGGTCCTCCGAGCTTTGAAATCCCATGTGCACTGGCAAGTGCAGCAGAAGACAATAGTCCAGGAGCAAATAGTGGTCTATGGGGGAATGATGGGCCATGGGGGAACAATGGGCTTTTCCTCTCCTAGGGCAGTGGGAGGACTGACCATATCCCACACCCTGCCCTGCTGGGATGGGGATGGTGCATCCTTGCTCCAGCCAGAGGAGGAAATCACACTGCCATGGATGGTGTCCTGCCCCTCGGTCGCAGCATTGGAGGAGGGAGGGTGTAATATTGTTATGACCACTGTGCATGCCTCGGTTTCCCCCGTGTGTGCTGTGTTAACATCCCCCTTTGGCAGGGCCAGCGTGAGGCCAGTTGACCCTGCAGAGGTGTGTGCTTTGGTATGGGTCAGGCCACCGGAGCTGTGTGCGGCTCTTCGTGCAGACAGCTGCAGACGTGGCAATGCCTCGCTCTCAGCAGGGATGTGGGACTCAGAGGCAGCCGAGGTGTAAGCTGCCAAAATCCAGTGGGGACGCAGACCCCGGGACTCGGGTCTGCCCGGGCATGTGTCACCAGTGAGGACTCTGCAGGTGTCTGGTGGCCCCGGCACTGGAGCAGAGAGCCAGCGGGCACAAGTTTGCAGCTCACAGTAATCCCCCCAAAGCAGCTGAGGTTTAGGCTGGCAGAAGTGCAGCCAGAAGCAGGGGGGGACCTTTCCCCACAACCCCTTTCCCAGCTGAGGATTCACCCTCCTGAGGAAGGTCTCATGGCCTCAAGGGTGCAAGGGAAACCTGCCCCGGCTGTGTTGCCCTCCCTGCTCCCCAGAGACGCCAGGTCTCTCCTGGGGCCGTGGCTCAGGAGCAGCCTGGGGGTAGGATGGGGGGGTGATGCTTTCAGGGAAGGACTAGCTCATGTACCTTAACGCAATGGCCAGAGCGCTCGTTAATCTTCTTGCGAGGCTCAGAGGCTGGCTCTGCTCTCTGCAGCCAGCTCATACAGCTCTGTCAACCACCACTCTGCTGGGAAACCAGGGACAGATCACACAGGCCACGTCGTCTTTCCCGTGCTACAGGTCTCCCGCCACCACCACCGTGTCCTAAGCATCAGAGAAGGGGGTGGGCCTTGTGGGCCACCCCACGAGAAACAGGCATCAATGGAGATGCCCCTGAGTTGAGGGTCACACTAGATGCCCATGTCCTCTGTCTTGTCTTTGCTGTCTGGTATGGCAGGACGGCCCTGAGCTGCTCATGCTGGGCTCTGAGCTGCATTTTTAATGGGAAGCTGCTGGGGTAACCCAGGACTGCCAAGCACAGGCTGCAGCAGAACACCAGCCTGCCCAAACCAGCTCGCATCTTATCCCCAGCAGTGCTGCCTGGGGACCGTGCTCACCAGCCTCTGCACATCAGAGCATCCTCTGCTCCAGGGTACCACCATCATCCCATCCAGAACATCACCCAGGTGGCTGAGCTGAGCATGTGACAGGGCTGTCCTCCTGCCCACACATGTCCCCATGCTTCAGGGCCATCTCTTGCAGGGGCAGGGTGAGGCACTAAAGAAGAAGATGCTTTCCATGGAGGAGTTCGGCTTTTGCAGGAGCTGGGGTCTCCTGAGGCTCAGGTGCCTGGTTTTACCTCCCTGTAACAACTCTATGACACTACATGAGCTTGTGACAAGTGATGTGTGGCTACTTTGACTCCATTAAAAGGTTTAGCTCATGCTTGGACCAGGCTGAAGGCTTGAGATCTGACACCTATTCAGCATGAAAAAGAGCTTCTTGTTGGCTGATTTCTTCCATTTCTTACTGAAACGGGGAGATTCCGGCACCCCTCCTGCCACTCACGCTCCTAATCTGTGCATCACACTCTACCCTGCCAGATCCTCCCATCCAGGGAGTGTTTCTCTCTGCTGGTTGCATAAAGCATGGAGAGGTGCTGCCCTGAGGATGTGCTGGAGGCCACCAGCAGAATGCTGAAAGCCCCATGAGATCCAGACCTTACTTTCCAGCACAAAAGGCACCACACGGGGCACAGGGGATCAGGGATGTGGATCTGATTATAGTGGAGAAAGATGTCAGCCCTGCAAATTAATTATCTGTTCTTCAAAAGGACTGAGTTCTCCAAATTAACAATAATTATGAATAGAAAATTGTAGATGGGAAAAATAAAAGGAACAAAACCTAAAAATTCTTTAAAGAAAGTTTTTGGAAGCAAAGAGCCACAAGCAGAGAGACAGTTCTGACTAAAAGCCTGGAGGATGGATGGTGTTAGCAACTGCAAATAATGCTGAATACAGAACAACTGAAAAGGAGAAAAAAGAAATCTTCACAAACCAGAAGTAGGAAATTACTAAGGGACACTGAAGACACTTGGAGAAAGCCTGTAGCAGACAAAATCAGTCAGTCATGGAATTCCTTCCCAGTGGGTCAGGTCCCACATCTAAGAGTGGGGAAAACTTCTAGTAGAAATGAAGAAAGGGTAGAAGTTTGAGCAACCTGGTCTAGTGGGAGGTGTCCCTGCTCAGGGCAGGGGGGTTGGAACTAGATGATCTTTAAAGTCCCTTCCAAGTCTAACTATTCTATGATTCTATGGTTCTATGAAGTCAGTTAGGAAGATGACGCCTGTTGTCATTAGACTGACTTCATGCTTCTGCTGACAGGGACAGGGACTTGGTCTCTGGGCTGTGCAGAGACACAAACACCTCCAGGGGGGACTTGTCCCCAGGCTTTACCCCAACTATGACACTGGGTATAATTTCTAGGTTCAAGTGTAGAAGTGCATGCTTCCATGTGTGGCCATGTGTGAAGCGATGGTCAAGACAGACAGCAAGTATCTCCCTCCACCTGGTCCTGTTTTCCCTGTGCTGTGATTTCCTTTGGAGGAAGCCTAGAGGGAGCCATGTCCCCTGGTCAAGTCCCTGCTTTGGACAGGTGGGCACCAGAGCCTGGTGTTTTCAATGCAAATCTTACATGTTGGGAGACATTTGCCTGTGTTTGCTAAAGTAGGGGAATGAATCCTACCATATGTAGCTAGACAAGGGTGCTGATGTCTACAGGGCTCAAAGCACTCAGCTGACTTGCCCATGGCTCTCCCCCAACAGAGCTGAGGACATCGCTCACCCAGCGTTGTTCACACTTGAGCTGTCCTCGAATACCAGGGAATTTCCAAAAGTGTGTAAACATCACAAAAAGGCCACCTGGGATGACCAAACTCGATGAGGTGCTTAGGAAGACAGCATCAATGAAACACCATATGAAATCCCTCTAAAGCTGAATTAAATGCCAGCAATATAATTATTGCCAGACTCCAAGGCTTTACAGGGCATGAGTCCTGTCAAACAAACAAATTATGCAATGACAGGTTGGGCTGACAAAGGTAACTGCAAAGACATAATAGACTTAGTCCATGGGAGGCATTTCATTTAATCATGCATAATATGCTAATACAATTTTAGTTCAGGAAATGCAGAGAGAGGGGGTGAGGATGGCTACTTGACAGATATTAGAAGGAAGGATTCCATCAGGGATCATGGTGCTGGTGTGTTCTCACAGTGGAAAGGGATCTGACCAGCGCTGGCAACACATCGACCTGGCAGGGGGGGAAAAAGTTGTCCAGAGCACAGCAGTTACCTGGAAACAGCTCGGTTTTTGATAGGGACACCTGAGTGCTGACCCCTGCCTCCGGGACATTCCAGTCCGTTGTGTTGAGTTAATAGCCCATCTGTAATCCCCTGCAGAGCTGAGATCTCCCTGTCCCTGCAGGCGTAAAGAGAGCAGAGCCATTGTCTTCAATTCTGCTCCCCATCCTTGGAGATAAGTCATGGCAGGGCTATTTCCAGAGATGAAACCGTCCCCATCTGGACTGTCTGCACTTCACTCAGTCCTTTATCTCCTGTGCTTTAGCCCAAAGGGTGAATCGGCCTTTCTGCAAAGGTGATTCGAAGGCTAATTAGAAGAACCAATCCTGGCTCCACTTGGAGATCACAGTGGAGCCATCACCACCTCGTGTCCAGCAAGCCTGGTTGTTTGCTTTGCCTGCCCACAGGTCTGTGAGCCTGCCCTCTCTTTGTCCATATCAGCCAGGCCAGATTCCTTATCTGTTGGCTTATAAAAGTAATTTGTCCCCAGTTTGTTTGGTTTAGGAACATCTGGGCTGAGTAAACAACAGCATCTGGTGTTGACCCAGGCCAGGTTGGTGGGACAGGATAAAGAGGGACCTGGAATATGAGAACTTCTGGAGCGAAGTGTCGGGCTCGCTGCACAGATGATGATGTGTAGGAAAAAGAATGGGAGGCATCTCTGCAAATTAATGAGACATTTGATTGCCAGCTGGGATATATTCGACTTCAGATGACCTCTGCATCTGGGAGCAGTGCCAGTAGGCAGAAGAATAGAATAATTGGCATGAGTTGATGCAGATAACAGTAAAACATTTCTATTAACACTGACAAGGGATGAGAGTGGAGAAGTGCTCTGTCAGAGGCCATCTCTTCCCACTCGGTCTCCATGTGCACAGTGAATTTTCTGGTTAAAGGTTAAAACTGTGTCTAAAGAATAGGCCGGGACTGCTGTTAAGTGCAATACGTCAAGAGAGCTCCCTCCCTACCCCGGCCAGCGCGCATCACCCACCTATGCTCGTTCATCCATCCATGAGCTTATGATGAGCTGATCACAATATGACAAGTAGTGAGGGTTCCTCCAAACATTCCTTGTGGCCCCATCCTGAAATCTATGCTAAACCCTTCCAGCTCTCCATTGTGTTATACACATGATGTATACATAATAATTATTTATAATTATTTTAATAATGTATAATTTCTAAGACATCATGGCAGCCAAAAGGGTTGTACCGGGAAATTAAGATGCATCTAGTTCTTCGCTGGCAGAGCAGAACTGCCTGAGGCAGTCCATCGCCCCTATCCATCTTCAAACAAGAGAGCAAACAAATGCTTTCAGTCTTACTGTACAATTGTTTTATTGGTTAAATCTGTAGCAGAACAACATGGATTTCAGTGAGATACTTCAGCAAGACACTAAGAAAAGGGCAGTCCACAGAGATATCTTCCAAACACCCATTTGTATCAGAAAGAAGCAAGATATGTTAGCTGGCAGATCCAGAAGGAAGGTCCTGTTCACCAAGAGAGCCTTTTGGGGGATGCAGAATGGCTGGGAAGTGGGTGAAAACCATGTGTACAGCCCTAAAGAGAATTTTATTGCTTCCCCAGGTCGTTGCTGGACAAACACTTGGTTACCCAGTTCTTTTAGATTCCACAGATGATTAACTAACCTTTTAACTTCCCCTTGCAAAAAGTGGTCAGGAAAAACTGTGTGTACGCGTGAATGGACTCTTGGAGCCGGTGGTGGGTTAGCTGGGGCTGAAGCATAAGCGTCTCTGCCTGCAAAGGCCACTGGGGAACTGAAGGTGCTCTGGCATTTCTGTGGGGGCCATTGCAGGCTGTAGCTGGGGCTACTTCAGAGAGCAGGGTGATGGGTGAAATCATACCAGACCAGGGACACACCTTATTCAAAAGGGATAACTTGAAATAATTGAGAGGAAGAGTTCATTAGTTCTGTAGGTGTTTGTTCCTGTATTATCCTTCCTGGTAAAGATCTGCACCTTTTTTTTCCGATCGGAACATGCCTGGCTTCATCTCCAAAACACTGGTCCTGTTATTATCTTTCCCAGTTTATTGAAGAGCCTTTCCGAACTTGATTTTCCACATTAAGTTACTTATATGTTTTGAGCACATTGCCTTTCAAGTGCCTTTCAATTAGCTAAACAGATCAAGCTTTTAAATCCTTCACTTCAAAGTGTCTTCTCCTACCCTCAAATCATTTTTATGGCTCTTTTTTTTGCCCTCGCTCACTTTTTATCATCCCTTTAATATGTGCTGCTGGCCGCAGCACAGTCATCCCCAGGGGTCAAAGTCACCTCCCTGCCCTGGTCCCTCTCCTCGGTTGGTACATCCAAGAGCAGTGAGAGCTTTCTTGCTGCTGAGTCATGTCAAGATGCTGTGCCACTCTGACCCCTAAATCCAGGCCAGTGTTGGTGCTTTTGGGATCAGCTTTGGTCACGGCCGCGTCAGCTGCAAAGCCATCCCTGACCTCTCCGCAGTAACACTGGGAAGCGTAACTTAAAAAAGAAAAACAAACCCAAGGAAAAATTGCATGAGATGTAAATTGGATCCTGCCTGTGCTCCTCAGTTTAAAACCAGTTGCTCTGGTTTTGTTCCAGTCTGCTGCTACCCCTCTGCTTTGCAGCGCAGAGTGTCCGGCAGCTCACCCAAGGCCACGGCTCAGCCCGGAGGAGCTGAGCAGGGACAGAGCGGTCACCATCACCAGACCACCCTGCGGAGTGTCATCATTTCTGGAGGGGGACACGCAGCCCCCAACAGCCTTTGCCACAGCCCCTCCTCAAAATGCCTCATCACCTCCTCCTCACAGAACGTGAACATAAAAGGGTCTGCTCATCTCCAGTCAAAGGTGGCTGGTGTGCCATGGTGGCAGGGGCCAGGAGGAGGGCACAGGGGACAGGGTGGGCCATCCTTCCCTGGCCAAATTTTTCCAGCTCCATTGGCGGGATGCTTCCTGAGCTGGGACTTGCATCTGACTCTGCAAGGAGAGCAGAGCGGGAGGGATGCAGGCTGGATGAAGGAAAGGAGGTGGCTTTCCCATAGTTTTGTCCCACCTTGGTTATCAGCGTGCCCTGCCATACTCACATCCCATCCTGCAGCACACCTGCCCTGCTGCTTTCTTGCAGCCTTTGTGCTCATAGAGACGAAGATGCTACTGACTCATCTTCCAAAACTGATCAGCAAGTCTTTAAGTAGGTTTTCCCGGCAGGAAGGATGTCTCCGCCTGAATCAGGGAAGACCAAGTGCTTTGTAGACCTATTTAGAGAAAGTGAAGGGATTTTATCTAGAACTTTTTTAGCTTTCTGTAGAGACAGGACCAGGTATGTGCTGTGAAGTCATCTCCCTTAAAGACCTCCTTCTCCAAATGCAACCACATAGATGCTGGAGCTCCCATAATCACAGACCTGGAGACCCTTCTTTTCTTTTGGGAGAACACCCTGGCTCCCTGTGCCCTGTCCTGAGGTGTGAGTTACCAGTCTGCTCGGATGCAGTGTTGTTGAAGAATCTTGCAGGTCTCTGCACTCTGCATGCCACTGAGGTGGTACGAGGTCTCCAGGGGCATTCCCAGCACTGGGTCCCACCTCCCCCCACACATGAACACACGAGGCTATGTTCTGCAACCTGCTAGTGATGTCCCTTCAGGGCTTTCCACACGGGATGATGAACTTCCTTCTTTAAAGAACTTCATAGCAGTTGGGCTTTGAATTGGTCCTGGAAATCTGATTCACAGCTTGGACAAATCAGCCAGGACAAAACACCTGGCTCCATCCACTTCAGTTGTGGAGGACCTCAGCTGTGCTTGATCCAGCTGCTCTCAGATGTGTCTGGGGTTAGAAACATGTCCTGCCTGTGTTAGCACACGGCCATTAAGCTGGAGTATTGCATCCAGCTCTGGAGTCCTCAGCACAGGAAGCTGGAGGGGTTCAAGGCCAGGTTGGACGGGGCTTTGAGCAACCTGATCTGATGGGAGGTGTCCCTGCCCAGGGCAGGGGATGGAACTGGGTGGGTTTTAAGGTCCCTTCCAACCTGAACCATTCCGTGATTCTATGACTAACAGCCAGAGCTACCACAAGGTGATATGACCATACCAACAACCATCACAATTGCCTGGGTATCCCCTAAACCTCCATTGTTTAGTTTAGGGCTACTTGGTTCAACACAGCCCTTCTGTGAGGGCAATGCCTGCTCTGAGATCCAATTATCTGGACTGCAGATGTGCTTGATGGGTAGATGCAGCCCTCATGTCCTGGAGAGCATGGCAGGCTGGACAGGCTGGGGGGACAAATCTGGAAGTGGTGGCTACGTATTGTGGTTTTGTTAATTACAAAGAAGGTGGCTGCCAGCATCTGAGACAATGAGAAATTGTCTCGTGTTACACGGAAAGCCTTTGAATTCCAATGCACCACAGCCTGGACATTGACTAATAGGCTCTCCAACAGGTGCTAATTTGAATTTACCTTGGGAAAAAGACGTGATGTGCAAGGCAGATTAATCACATAATCCACCATTTGACTAAATCCATTTCTTGAGCTCTTTGATCTGTCCAATTACCTGCTACCAGGCTGCCTTGGAAAAAATACCTTCAAGCTATAACAGGAATGAGTGAAAATCGTGAATTAGCACCCCCAGAACTCACAGCTGGGCCAATAAGGGGGGGCAACAGCTCCAAGGGAGCCTGGCATGGCCCGAGGATGGGCGATTGCTGCTCCTGATGGTTGCTCTAGCAATTCCATGTCCCAGCCAGCGTTCTGCGGGCTCTAGGGAACACCCAAATCTCCACGGTCCTGAAACAGAATCACAGAATCGCCTAGGTTGGAAGGGACCTTCAAGATCATCTCGTCCAACCATCAACCTAACTCTGACAAAAACCAACCAAACAAACAAACAAACAAAAAAAACAACAGAGAAAAAAACAAAACAAAACAAAACAAAAAAAAACAACACTAAACCATATTCCCGAGCACCATGTCAACTCGTCTTTTGAATACCTCCAGGGATGGTGCCTCAACCACTTCCCTGGGCAGCCCATTCCAAGGCTTGATAAACCATTCAGGGAAGAAATTTTTCCCAATATCCAACCTGAACCTCCCCTGGTGCAACTTGAGGCCGTTTCCTCTTGTCCCATCGCCTGTGACTTGGGAGAAGAGACTGATCCCCCCAGCTACACCCTCCTTTCAGGGAGTTGGAGAGAGTGAGAAGGTCTCCCCTCAGTCACGTCTTCTTTAGACTGAACACCCCCAGCTCCCTCAGCCTCTCCTCACAAGACTTGTGCTCCAGACCCCTCACCAGCTCCGTTGCCCTTCTCTGGACGCGCTCCAGCCCCTCAATGCCTTTTTTGTGGCAAGGGGCCCAAAACTGGACCCAGTACTCGAGGTGGGGCCTCACCAGTGCCCAGTACAGGGGGACAGTCACCTCTCAAGTCCTACTTACCACGCTGTTCCTGATACAGGCCAGGATGCTGTTGGCCTTCTTGGCCACCTGGGCACACTGCTGGCTCATGTTCAGCTGACAGTCGACCAACACCCCCAGGTCCTTTTCTGCTGGTCCTTAAGTGTGAGGATTTCCCATGCACACATGGAATAAGCAAATAAAAGTGGACTATCTTATCTGGAGTGAATTAATTCCTGGCAAAGTCTTGGAGGAACCCAGGAGTGGGGACATGGATGAAGGTTACCCACAGCTTGGGTTGTCCCAGCAGGAAGGCAAAATGAGCCCTTTACTGGTGCTGGAGCCAGCACAAAGCTATGCCTCCTGGAGAGAGGGACATCCCTGAGCACACACACCTCTCCAGTGACAAACGGTTGTGGTGAATGAACTGAGATCCCGCAGTAAAAGCTCTCTGGGGACAGAGCCAGCGAACTCAGCTCGGCAGAGCTCTGCTCGGCTGCCAGCACCCTGCAGGGCTCCTGGACATGCAGTCCAGGCAGTGAGCTCTGTCTCTGCAGCCAAATGTGTGGCCAGCACCTCCCTGAGACACTTGACCCCTTCCTCTTCAGCCTGCATTGCCCCATGACTGACAGGCAAACATCTCCCACCGTCTCACCTGGGTTAAAAGCTGCTCTTTGCTGCTGTGAGAGGAGATGCTGGAGGAAGGATGCTCCAGTGCGTTGGGTTTGAGTCCCTCGCAGCAAAGTCACTTGAGTACCAGGAATAATGCTGGAGTTGCTGGGGGTGGTGCTGGGGTGGGACTGACTGCACAGGCTGCTGCAGGGACAGGACCTCTGCTGGCGTGCAGCACAGAAAACAGCAAACCAAGACACCCCCACACTGCGTCCAGCCTCTGCCTTGCAACGGCTGCAGCAACAGCCTGTCCCAGGAGCAGAGATGGGAAACCAGTCAGTCTGATGGGCAGCTGGACTCAGCCAGGTCCTGGGATGCTTTGGTTCCTCTTCCTCTCCACCAAATGCAAAAATGTGCTGTTTTCCTACCAACTCACTTGCAAATAAAGGTGGCATTGAGCTGGCTGTGTTTTGTGGAAAACAGCCAGCCTGGAGGGACAAAGAGCTGATGGGTGACCTCGCTGCAGTAAACTGATTCCAGCCTGTAAGCAGCCTGAGGGGGCTGAGTTAGCAGAGGAGATTAAACTAAAGTCCAAGCCAGCTGCCAGATTCCCCTGGTAGTAAAGCTTTTCCATCACGGTTTGCTGATTCTCCTTATATTTAAAGCCAGCTATGCATGTCCCAAGGCTGAGCTCCCTCAAACATGGTCAGAACAGATAGACCACACTATCCCTGTTCCACGTTCCCCAGCAGTCCTCATCCCCCCACCCACCCAGACCTTGGAAACTCAGGTAAAAGTAGCTCTTCAATTCTATAGACAGGAGGATGTTTCTGTGTAAATACAGTCACTGAGAAAGCCTGGGTAAATGCCTCTTTATTTTGCTCACAGCAGGCGGCTCAATTTGTCTCTAATGAGCACTAACATGCTCTCCTGCTATCACTCATAGCAATTACTCCGGACTCACTGGTTGCATACAGAAAGCTTGGGTAACCAGGGAACAGCCTGTGCCGCACAGCTGCTGACGAACACTGTGACAAGGCCACCAAGTGTGTAGGAAGAGGTCAGTCAACAGCTTAATCCAACACATCAACCTGGGACACAGCGTGGGGACATCGAGTTTCTTGCCTCAGGTGAACAGGCTCCCCTTTATCACAGAATCTTAGAATGGTTTGGGTTGGAAGGGTCCTTAAAGCCCATCCAGTGCCACCCCCTGCCCTGGGCAGGGACACCTCCCACCACA